>SPJY01028649.1:1402733-1482842 GCA_005191435.1 Raddia distichophylla | reverse complement strand
CGTGATTTTATCCCCGACAATACTGACAATCATCGGAGGAAGGTGCAAGCTAACACCAGGCCAATATCAACCTACACTAGTCAAGTTCAATTATGAAAATGGTGGGACTACATGTGAAAACTTCTCGCTCCGTCCATGATCGTGGACCCGGCTATGATGATAGTTTTAACTTTGCAGAGTGTGTACACATTCCCCACAAGCCCCGTCTCATCCTGGAGGATATACGGTACAAGACTATTCCAACCTACTATGCCCATGTTGGAGATTCTTATGCCTACTAGAATTAATCCGCAAGCGCACAGATATCGCAATAGCTTTCACCCAGGAGTATTCCAAAGGTATCGATTTCCCATGAAGAACGAGAAGAGTCTAGTTTCTAGTCTTGACTTGACCGAATGGATATGGTGGAATGATGAAAGTGGGGTAAGATATTTTGGGTCTAGAGGTTCTACTATAGGTCCACACTAGTCAAAGGTACAAGGATAATCCAGATACAATTTCTGCTCTGCGTCGGAGCTCGACCGATTCAGTGTTGCCCGCTATCAGTTAAGAACACCAGATGGTTATGATCACCCCCGATTGAGCTCAACTAGGCTGAGACTAACGGGACGGATTCCACAAACTGCCGCGCGGATAGCAGGGCTGTCACCACCTACTACCTATCGCTCAGCCGTTGAATCAGATGTCTACTTGGTACTAACTAGTCTAGGCACCACACCTATTCCTAGTAGCATACCAGGACGTCACTTGATACACACTCCCACTAAACCTGGCACTAATATCTATTGTGTCACCCAAGCACAGAGATTTAGCATTCAAGATCTAGCACGAGCCTAATACCAACAGAGATAATGTATATGAAATAAACTTGCTTTATAAATAAAGGATGGGACTAAGTGTTACTGATTGAAGACGAAGCAAAACTCGCACCCGAGTTTGGCTCTGGAGCTCTAGTGGAGGGATGCCGACACGCTGGCTTCTCCTCAGCACTAACTCTCCACTCTCACCTACTCTACTTGATAAATGGGCAGCGTAACGCTGCTTTGTGTTCTTCCCGCACTTCTCCGTGCCTTGAAAATGAGGAGAGGGGCTCCTTTTATAGCCAACCACAGTGAGTGAGGGTGTGCCACGTGTTGGGACATGTGTCCTCTTCTCCCTAGCCGAAGGAGTACCCGAGGGGGCATCCAAGCCGGTCGGCCGGCCGAGCTTCGGTTCATCCCGGCCGTCCCCTTTGCCTTGGATGCTTCTTGTGCGGTGTAGATCTTCCCCTTGCGTCAGTTTTGGCAGTTAAGGTCGGTACAATGGTGTTCCTTAAGAGCCAAGCCATCCAATTGTGAAGGAAGTGCTACCCTTGGATTAAACCGACTTGAGTGGATGGCGTAGATCTCTTCATTTTGTTCTTCTTGATCACCTGGGAGAAAACGGAGCCGGTTTGGCGAAAAGTCTAGGTCGGCCGACCGGGTGTTTTCCCCGGTTTGGGTTCATTTCTGCTTAGTAGGTCCCTGGAGATAAAAACTTACTAAAACTTATGGAACTTTGTTAATTTGCACATTTTTAGTCCATGTTCCTTCATTTGGGAGCTATGTTGACGGTCGAAAGTGTATGAAAAGATGTCGAAATTGACCGTCAATGCTACCAACTAGACAAAGGATAGGCTACAGAACAATAGAGGGGCTCATCAATCAAGGCTACAACATGATAGTATAAGACAAGCATTGTCAGTTACTAACAAACTAGTCTAATATGAATGCTTAGTAACAATTATAAAATAAAGACATAAAGTGGAATTGTAAAACATTGGATAGGAATATGCAACTATTGCTTGCCTTTGAAGAAGTTGGATCTTTGCAGTCCTCCTATAGAAATTCCCAGCAACAGCATCCAGTTTCGAAAATATGTTATCTACACGTAGATCGAGGAAACCTAAGCAAACAGCAGATCCAAGCAATGAAAACATAATAATAAAATATTTTGAAATTCTAGGAAATATTTGTAAATTAATGGCTCTGGAATCACCTGAATCGGAGCTCGGGAACTCTCTAAACAATTCCGGGAAGTTCCGGAGCAAATAGAAATTCACATGAAAATATTAAAGGAATAAAACACTAAATGGGCCTAGCCCTAGCTTTCGGACCAGCTCCTCTCTCTCTCCCACTTTTAGCCCATGCAGCCCAGTCGACGCGCGGCAGCTGGCGCCAATAGGTGGGCCCCACTGGTCAGTGGCATAAGGTGGCCGACAGGCGGGCCCCACCATGCAGCGCGGCAGCAGCGGCACAGTGCGCGCGGGCGGCGGTAGGACGTGTGGCTGGGCAGTGGCGCGGTGCAGGAAGCGTGTCGGGGCGGCAACGGTGGCGTGCAGCGCATGCGGGATAGGTGGCGCGCGGTGGTTCGCTACGCGGAATGCGGGGCGGGCGGGGACGGCAATACGCCGTACGAATATATATATATATATATATATATCTGTGTCTGTGTGTGTGTGTGTCTTGGCCGTCTCGACGAGCTCTACCATGTTCTAGCCTTGGATCTTCGAGATGGGTCTTGGACAGAGAGAGATACCCTAAAATATGGTCGGGAGTCTAGGGTTTGGTGGCTAGGGCTCCAACCTTGAGGCTCCTGGTCGTCAAGGGGTGGTCTTGAGGGTTTATATATTGCGGGGGAGGGGTGGGTTCGGCTGGGATGAAATATGAAAGGTTTAGGAAACTGAATCAGACTCAGAGTAGAATTCGAGGCTTGCCAAATATAGAATCCTACTTCCCCTTCAAGATTTTGATTGAAACTCGGGGAATTGGTAGTTTAAAGCTTCTAGAAGACACCCTAATTTTTTGGGATTTTTCGGGAAATTATTTCTTATTACTTCATGTGAGATACCTTCCAAATGAGGCCTTTTTGGCTTAATCCGAATTTCTGGGTTGCCAAAAAATTAGGAAAAGGTAAGACTTATATTTGAAAACATAGGGAGCGTGTTGACGCGGCCCCATCTCAATTTTAAGCAAGGATTGTGCATACAATAACCTATCGGATCATAAAATAATAGCTATAATACGTTTTATCATAGAAAAATAATAAACAAAATTTTACCTTATCTTTTATATGTTTTAAAAATACTTGGGACGCCTAATAGTTTTATTAGGATGTCACATTTTCCGTCCGGACCTGCTGCCCTGACATAGTCTCTTGTAACATACCATCCCGATGTGCGGCATGGCTGCTCATAAAATTGTGGGTATTACTAGTATCCACCAATCCATTTAATGTCACACCATCCACAACCAATCTGAACTACATAATATTGCCAGCCTTGGGAACTCACACCAAGCAGGCTCCACCTCGGCCAACTCCTCGGCCTCCTCCTCCTCATCCATGACTAACTCCTAATTAATCGAAACATCATGAGGCATAGATTGCTTGAGTGGTTATTTCACTTAGAAGTCATGGATAAGGAGGAGGAAACCAACCCGGTTGTGGTAAGGCCCGACAGGTATCTCTATCGACAAAAGGATGAAACTGAGAAGCAGTGTGCGGAGATGTTGGATGCTGGGCACAGCCTCAGGCTAGGGTCGGCGCTCTCTAGATAGGGCCGACGCTGCAAGTTATTGATCAACTAGCTTTGTGATATCCCGTGGGCCTTCGCCCAAACCGGCCCACTTAAGGGATGATTAAAGGCAGTTGAAGGAGGGGAGTCCGACTGTTTTTCCCTAGGAAAATACCTAGCCGCCGCCCCAATCCTCGCTCGTCCTCGCCACCGCTCCCGTCGCTGCACCAACACCGTCCCCGTTGCCGTGCACCGTGCATCCACCGTAGTTGCGCGGCCTTCGAGACCGCGCCGCCACCGTCCCTATGGCCGCGCCCGCTGTAGTTGTCGTCGTCGCCGGCGACCGGGGAGGACGTCGCCACACTGTTGTCCTGTGCCCATCCTCCACTCGTTTAGCTGGTCGACCAAGGTAACGATTGATGCCCCTATATTGTGCTATTGGAAGAGGTGCGTAGGGCCGACTTGGGAAGAAGGGAGGAGGGCTAGGGAAGAGAAGAGGAAGAAGGCAGTGGGGGGAAGGGGGAGATGGGAAGAGGATGAAGAGGTAGGGTTTTGCACTCGATTGGGTATTTGCCTATCAAGATTAAAGCAATTTTGTTATTTTAGTAATTTTACTGATAGTAGATTGTGGTTATGGAGGTGGAGGTTTGATGGCTATGGAAGTATCTAGAGTGCAGCATGTTAAAAAAATGCTTGTTCGAGATGTCTCTTGCGAGAACTAAATGTTGGCTGCAATATGGAGATTGCGGGCGATGGTGTTAGCTTTTAGAAGAGGGTAAGCTCATGAGGTTCGAATAAGCGGTTTGGAAGATATATCTCTTTTACACCTACTGTCCAGATTATGAAATTGTCAGTTTTCTTGGCCTAGGTGTTTGGATAGCAAGAGTCAAGGGAGTACGTGTGTGTAGGTGCGACTTGGTTTATTCATCATGTTAATCGTGTGGACTTTACATTGAAGTTCGTCCTTTTCTGTAGGTGGTGGTGTAGATTCATCGTCAACCGCATATTGCTGTAATTCCTGCGGTTAGAAAGGCAAGCATATGTTAAACATGTAGTTGTTGATTGTATCGAGGTTTGTTCAGATCGTGTTATGTTCTTGATCTTGATTTGTGGATGAGTAGTTTTAGTGGCTAGTTGTTGATTAAATTGAGTATTCTGATATTTATTGTTATGAAGGAAGTATGTGATGACTGTATGAAATAAGAGCATTTTGCATCATGTTGCATGAGCCAGGTCAGTGAGAAAGTCACTTTTAACTAGCTGGTGAGGTCGGTGAGAAAGTTAAAAGTGACTAGTCCGAAGTGCTCTGAAGTTCTACTTGATAGGCACTCCACGGGAGTGGAGTATTTGGTCCCCACCCTTTGTAGGGCGGGCAAGGTGTCACATCGACGGGTATGCGCCTAGCTATATCGGTATGAGCTCAAAGTACAGACGCATGTGCATTGCATTGCATCGAATGGATGAAAAGTGATTTGTTTAGGGTTTTGGATTTGAGTACGGATTTATGAATGATGTTTTGTCGTTCTCTTTGTTTATACATATGCTTTGCTGAGTATTCTCCGATACTCACTCTTTCTTTTTATTTGGTTTTTAGGTAACAGATGGCACAATCATGCATGGGTCGTGGGAAAGTAGCACATTGATATGATCACTCACTACCTCTCACGTCAGAATTAGTGAACTTGACCCTTCTATGAAATTTATTTAGGAGTTGAGCATCTTGCATAATTGGAAGTTATAGTTTTTTTAGTTCCTTTTATGGTTAGTGGCTGATGGAAAATGGTTATATATTCTTCTGATATAAATTGTCTATCGTGGATGCCCATATAAACAAGGAAAATGTTGTCGAAATTTTATAGTTTTTGCGGAGTTGGTATCATTCTGGGTTCTCGAGGAACCGCGCGGGGTGTTACAAGCTTGGAGGAGTTAGTTTCCCTTTTCATCTTTCTATGTTTAGCAATTTCTATACTTAGTAATGTTTATGTTTAGGTATTTGGATTATTATAAATAAAGGGGAGAGAGAGAGAGAGGAAAACGACATGTTTTTGTTACCACAGATTAAGTTTCAGGCACAGCATCGAAATTCAGTCGGTGGCTCCGTATAACCAATATCAAAATAAGACGCGGGCTGCCCAACCTAAGACCGGACCGTGAAGTGGAGGGCATCGCCCACAGTCTGGTCTAACTCCGAGCTAGTTGATCAACAATCAGCCGCGCCGGCCCTAGCTAGAGGCTGAGCCCTCGTGTTCCTGACCGAACTCCTCCTGGGCTTGCTTGTGCCCGCCTTTCCCTAAATATATTCTGTCCAGTTTGGTCATATCAGCTCGTGCTTGCTTCCTTAAAGTTCTTTATGGCAGCACCATGGGCATGAGTTCAACTTTACATCAGGACATTGTCGCCTTTTCTGGGTTGAATGAATTATCGAGGGAGGATCATTTAATCGACTGAGTGCTTCTTATCACCAATATTCCTTTGTGGCGGAAGTTATTACCGGTTCTTAATGAAAGTATCTTGGTCTTGCATGAACAATCGTGGTCTTGCATGAGTTAAATCAGACGGGGTCAGTTGTAAATAAAAGGGGAATAGAATAAGAGAGGATGCTTCTTCTCAAATTCCATCCTTGCGTGTGCAGCATGTCTGATCAACCGTGCTTGGTCACTGGTAGTATTCTATTCTATTAAGTATTAAGTATTAAAAGTATCAGGCTAATGATAGAACAAATGGGTTTATGCTTTCTTTAGATGAGATCCAATCCAACTGCTTTCTCTTCAAGGGTCAGTGAGTGATGCCTACCTCCACACATGCAGAACACATGATCGTTGCTGCTGTTCATACCATTGACCTCATCTCACGAAGAAGGAGTGACGTGTCAGGCATCTCTTGGAAACAGACTTGTATTGCCCATTTGTTCTTCCGTCTTCCTGTCGAGGAGACAGAGAAAGGAAAGGTAGAATACTGGCCTCACAAGAGAAGATGGATAAAGGAATCAGACAAAACAAAGCTTGATTAGCTAAGAATATTTACGATTTAAATTAGTAGCCTTTAAGCTTAAGACAAGGATAGCCCTGGCTAGAGTTCCATTCACCGAGTACATGGCTAGAGTTCCATTCACCGAGTACACTAACATATACAGAGGAAGCAAAGGCTTTGTTTTGTTTCCCATGTTTACCTAGTATCGACAGATCATAGAGTGTGACTTCTGAATGAAGGTTTCTGCCACAAGAAGATAATTTTACTTGTATTAGTTGAATTGTATGTTTTCACATGGCCAACAATTCGAGTCGGCTTTGATGGATAAAGAAGGCGTTCGTGCCGGACCCAAAGATATAATCGGCAAGAAACAATTTCAAAAATGAAAGGAAGGTGTTGTAGACGTGCGCTTCGCATCCCTTTATAAATATTTGGCTCCTCGGCCGTGTAAATCAAACAAACATCCGTCAAATCAAATATATTTCCCCTGCAATGTACATATCGTTTACTTTCATTGATTATGCGGAAGGAGTAGCTACTTCGTATTTTGTTCTGATCGACTTGTTCTATATCGCCTTTTCGATCGGATAAATCCTATAAGTTGCTTGTAAATAAGTATTAGGAAAACACTTCGACACGGACGTCCAGCTGTCCGGAATCGTACGTGCGGATAGCGCGTCTTTTCCAAGCTCACGCGGCGTGCAGTTGGGGCGGGGTCCATATGGGGCACAACGCTCGCTCCCGAATTGTTTTTTTGGACGATGCGTGCTCGCGCGAGTTTGTAGAAGGGAGCACATCGTCTGATTTTTTACTGCGTTGGTTGCATATAGAGGAATCTTTTTGCGGTCAGGTGTGGATGGCAGAGAACATTGCCGATTATTTCTGCGCATAGCCCCTGTGTTGGATGTATGGAAAACTTTTTTTAGTTTTGCACTATTGAAACATTAAAATCAGTCCAACAAAACTTCGATCTCTTCCAAAGAAACTTGTATTTAGCCAAGTTTCATCGTTTTCTTGCCAAGTTTCGCTACTACTTTCTTTAAGTTACATCGGTATTAGCCAATTATTGTGTTATGTTCTTCAAGTTTCAACAGTAACTTAGCAAGTTTCGTTAGGTTTTTCTCAAGTTTCAACAGTAACCTATCAAGTTTCGTTAGGTTTTCCTCGAGTTTCATCTTTTTTAGCCAAGTTTCGCCAGTACTTTGTTTAAGTTACATCGGTACTAGCCAAGTTTCGTTGTATCTTGTTCAAGTTTCAACAGTAAGTTAGCAAGTTTTGTTGGGTTTCCTAAAGTTTTGTTAGTATGATCTCAAGTTTCATTAGTACATTCTAAAGTTTCGTTAGTTATTTATTCAAATTTTAGTATACATTTTCTTAGTTTCATTAGACATTTCATAAGTTTCATCAATTTTTTTGATTGGGCCACACGCTCCACAGAGAATTAATCCCAGCTAGGGGCATGCAAAGTGGGCCCCATGCGCTTTTTCTGTTGGACGCGCAGCGCGGGAACTGGGGGGGGGGGGTGGCAAGCGCAGCGCATCACGCCCATGCGCATGCATGCGGGGGGCCACAAAAGGAGGCAGACTAGCATAGTGTGGCCTTTTTTTCTAAGCGGTTGGATTCACGTCTCGCCGAAGTTTCGACGATCGAGGCTGGTCCGATCCGGATGCTCGCGCCGGACATCCGGACGCTGACATCCGCCTAAGTATTATCTCAATTTGGTTCGATCTATGGGCTTTCATCAGCTTTCGGTTGAAATATTATTTAGGCCCTGTTCTTTTGAGCTGATCTGAATAGCTAAACGGCTGAAATGATCGAATTTCGAGAGCTTCTCGAGGTAGTCTCGAGATTCGGATACATTTCGTTTGACTTGCTTTTTAAAGTGTTAGGACCCACCTTCAAAGCAGCGAAAAAAAGGACTGAAAAAACTCAAAGCATATGTGTTTTCAAAACGTAGATAAGTCGTTAAGCTGTTAAGCCGTTAAGCTGTTAAGATGAAAAGAACTGGGCCTTACTTAATACTATTGAGCATTGTCGTTTCAACTAAGGGGGCTATGTTTCATCTTCGTTCTATACTTAGGCTTTGCAATCTAGCATTATCTCTCGTAGCCGATAGGTTGTTATCATTTATTCTGTTAGTAGATTTTTAGTTACGTTGATAGATTCGTTATCTTTCACTCCCTGTTTGAATCGTTTCCATGTGTTATAGGTTCACCATTCATTATTACAGATCTCTAATGGGCTATTAAAACCTGATTATGTTTTCTTTTGCCGATTGCATAATGAAATTGGCTAGCATGCTTTGAACCCTGCTTCCAACTATAGATGGCCAAATGGGTCATGCCAAATGGGCCATCACGAGGCACGACATTTTGGCCTGGCTCGAAGCACAGCACGACACGCTTCGGGCCCGGGCCGGCACGGCCCGGTCAGGAGGGTCGTGCCTGGGCCGAAGGCCAGGCACGCCGGGCCGGGCCGGCCCGGCATGATTAATTTTTTATTCATCAGTATCTAAACTACTCTATAATTGAGCAGTTGGGCTAGATCCAACAACAAATCACATCCGTTTATTTCCTCAATCCATCATCCACGGCCATAATTTTTCAAAAGTTTGCTATCAAGTATAGACCATAGACTCTTACTCGATACCTATAGACCACAAACTCTTGCCCATAACTTCATACGTATAGACCACAGACTCTTGCCCATATATACATATCGTAGAGACCGCGGACTCTTCACTCGATACGTATATACCACGGACTCTTGACTCGATGCGTATAGACCACAGACTCTTACGCATAACTCGATACGTATAGACCACGGACTCTTACCCATATATACATATACGTAGAGACCACGGACTCTTGACTCGATAGTATAAACCACAGACTATTGACTCGATACATATAGACCACGGACTCTTGCCCACAACGCGATACGTATAGACCATGGACTCTTACCCTTGCCCATATATACTTATACGTAGAGACCACGAACTCTTGACTCGATATACGTATAGACCACTGACTCTTGACTCGATACGTAAAGACCACAGACTCTTGCCCATATATACATATACATGGGATTAATTTTTATTCACCTATATAAATCTTCCTAATTTTTTCTAATTCTTCCTAGACTATAACTAACAGACTAGCACCCGTAGAGACCATGGACTCTTGCCCATATATACACGGAATTAATTTTTATTCTCCCATTATAAATCTTACTAATAATTTTTCCTAATTCTTCCTAGATTACAACTAACAGACTAGCATAGTACACTATAAATAGGGCGGGAGCAGGCACGTACGCCCCCAATCATACATACTCATACATATGAAACGTATGCAAGGACCGGGCGGTGGAATAAATTCAGGACTTTGTATAGAAGTACGGGTATTACGTAGCTCTCTTAAGAATACGCTTCAGTATCCTCCTCTCCATGTCAATGCGTGCGGACGTATACAACCTTTTAATTAAGCTTGCAGCACGGTAAATAACAATTGTGATGCACATATATAATTACAATTTGCAACCTAACGGCCCATCGAGAGAACACATGCTACTTTTAATTAAATGAGTGTCACATATATTTATGCGTACATCCATGCACATAGTTGATCTGTTAATAAAAAATAATTATTTGCATGTTATTGCACCCGTTAGTTAATCTATATCTATATATTGATTATTTTTTATTTAATTTTGCTTGTTCAGATGTTGAGGGACGTTAATATCAACCGAATGAGACAACCAATGCAATAAGGAATGTACGCCTGCCCCATATAGGTATAGACAAATAGAAAAGATTGCACGTGTCTTAAATGTTACTTTTTTCTACAAATTATTGCTATCAGCATTGTTCCAACGTGTTTTGCACGGGCACGCTTGCTAGTATATTATAATATAACATGACACAACCATTACAAGTGAAATTAAGGCCCAGTTTGTTTGAGCTGCAGCTTTTCTAAAAGCTGCTTCTAGGAAGAGTCACAAAAAACTAGCTTCTGGGAAAAATCAGATCATAGTATGAATTGGATTTTTGGTGACTTTTGGCTTCTTTGAAGGGGGTTTCAAAAACTGTCTGTTTGTTTGAGCTTTTGGCTTCTGAGGCTAAAAGCTGGTTAGAAGCTCAAACAAATAGGGCCTAAGTTCTAGTGGCTAGCAGGTGTGGCAATAGAGCTTAGACGTCAAGAGGTCTCAGGTTTGAAGACTAGAGTCACCATTTTTACCTCCTATTTTCTCTATTTAGTACAAGCTCCGATGGGCCCGTTAGTACCTTGAGCCGGCCCGGCATAGCACTGCCTCCCTTCGGGCCGTGCCTGGTCCTTAGCCTCGGCCTGTGGGCCGGCACGGCACAGCCCGCAAGCATCGATCCTCGGGCCATGCCGGGCCCGGTCTAATTGGCCCCGGGCCTAACCATGCCCAGGCCGTGCCGGGCCCGTTTGGCCATCTATGCTTCCGATGCCTGTGGAGATTCCAAGCCCTAATCGCTCATGGGTTTAAACGGATTCAACTTTCGGCACGAACAAGTCGGTATACTAATTGATCCTTCTCTCTTTAGCAAATTAGCTGATCATCATCATGTGCGCAGAACAATTTCTTTTTCATAAAACAAATGTGATTTTTCCCGTATAATGTCAACTGAGGTAAGATTGATTTTCTCCTCTAGGAAAACAAAAACTGAGATGTTGCCATCGGCTGTATTGAGATAGTCAACAATACCGTCCTCCAACTTTCCTCAGTTCACAAGTATGACATGGACATATCACACCATATTTTACATCAAGACAAATTTAGAGATCGAAATATTTTTTCAATACCATAGCCAATATCTTATATCTGTGAGTAGGTGCTTTTATCACCCTCCAATGGAACAATGGAAATCACGACCACCCATGCTTTGTGCCATTGCAGCCTCTCCCATTGTAGTAATTAAAGGTCCCGATTTTAAGATGTCCACTCACACAAGGTTAGCTTGTTGCTGAGCTTTTTGTTAACATCAAGCATGTTCAACTCACTAATGGATGTGCCACCATATCATGTACCTTTTATTGTGCTGTGCTACTTTATGGAGAGTTGAATATATATATTGACTCGCTGATGTTAACATTATGTTTACAAAATCTTGTGAGCAAATTATTTTTGTTCTTCGAGTTCTATTCTACCATTATTGCCGCCTTTGGCTAGTTTCTTGCCGAAAGGGCTTATTCTACTCGAGCATATAAAAGGGAGCATCATGCAGTGTCGATTCGCGTGGAGCGTCCCTGAAAAATGGTCAAATATGATCGGATAGAGGTCAACTCATATCCATATCAGTGTTTTTTACCTGATATGGATTCGAGAATAGGTAGTATCTGATACGGATTCATTTGAATACAGATTTAGTCGGATACGGTTTTAAATCAGTCGATCAAATAATAAATAGTACAAGCACGGGTTGCGGCTTGCCACCTCGTGCCACGCATTCATTTTCGCCTCGCTGGCTTGCCACGTTGTCCCGTCACTCGCAGCCGTCTAATCGCGTGTGCCAGTAAGATCCAGCCGTCTCTTAGTTCGTTTACCTATAAAAGAATTTTTTTCGTTCTCTGTTAAACAGTGCGGGCGCCTTGGCCGGCTAGCTAGCTGAGCTAGCTCTCAGCCAGGCACCCGTGGTTCGATCCTCCCCGCCGCCGCGCTTTACCTTTTTTTCCTCCCAGGCTGGGCGCGCCACAGGCGCGCGCGGACGGCTAGTATATATGAATAGAAAACCAGGTTTTATGATAATACCTCAATAGGAAAAAAAATCAATATAGCCTACCCTCGTTGTTGTTACTCCACAAAAGCACAAACACAATACAAAAGTCACAGTGCAATTTAAACATACAACGTAGGTGGGTGGGCATGCATAAAGCAGGATCTGACATGCCTGCAAAGCTATCCATGCACAATGACATCTAGACCAATTTACATAAGCACTAGGCCATTCTTTTAATCATCACGAAGCAGGTTATCCTAAAACTAGTCCCTTTCCGTATACGAACGATATCTGGATAACAAGTCACCAAATGCAGATGTTATCCACATCAATTTAAGAATTCAGATAATTCCCAAACCGTATCTGTATCCATTTGATACGTACCCATATCTGTTTCCATTCAGATTTGGAAATCCAAATCAATAAAAATCGGATACGGATTCAGATCCGAACGGATATTATCTGACCCGTTTTCACCCCCACATGGAGGCAAATAATAAGTTTCATTCCCTCTCAAGTCGATGCCAGCTTGATCCTTGGCCACAAATATATAAGATACATGCTAAAACAAAGTTTTAAAACTTTAGCTATGAATATCTTTTGAATAGTTATCTTATGGAGTATTTCCATAATATTACAATTCTAATGGAGTATATAAATAAAATGCAATACGTTGGTAGTGAAAGTTGTATTTTAGATATGAGCAAAATGATTGAAGATTGAAGAGAGTACTTGTGCATTCTAGGAAAGGATACAACATATTAAATGTTGAATATATTCCCTATACAACAATGGTACCCCATTAAAAAAGGAAAAATTAGAGTGACAATTAAGGATTTGCCACTCTAAAGATAGTTATTGAGTATATGTCACTCTAATGAATTACTCCTTAATAATATGCCACTCTTATATAGTTAGGCTTTTAAAACACATGTTTATATTTAACTAATTACTTAATATCATATGAAAAGATTAAACTACCACTCTCTTTTACATATACATCGGCGAGCTCAACGCCGGAGACGACGACGAAGCTGCGCCCATTATGCACGAGTTGCGGCGGTGGCCAAGTACCGGGCGCGCCCATAGTGTTGATCTCTGTTTCTTTCCCAGCCTTCTTTTTTTTTTCTTTTGAGCATTTTTTTTGGCTTCCTTGCTTCTTGCGGTTTTTTTTTCATGTGTTTTAGATAATTGAGGCGGCTTGTTGATTATGGTGCCGTCATGCCGGATTTGATGCATAAAGTGTAACCAAACTTCGGTTTCATCATACCAATAGCCTCTTAGGCCCATCCCCTATCGGGTGGTCTCTTAGGCCCGCCGTAAGGGTACCCGGGGTCTATGTTATCCACAGCGGGCGTCCGCGCGAATGGATGAGGAAGCTTGGTTAAGGCCTCCTCAATGCGGGCGTATCAACGGCATTAAATGCAAGGATTCAGGCGTGCGAGATCGAGAGAGATGATTGCCTACGCTGCAGCCCTGTCCGGCGCACTGTAGCGGTCATTCCTTCACTGTGTGATGGCAGAGAAAAGTGGCGCCTGTGTCAGGCGTCTCCCACGTCCCGTCCGGCCCGGCGATCGGAGGAAGCTATTAAAGATATTGACGTCAGCAAGGGCAAGTCGGGGGTGCTGTGACCAAAGTCTAACCGATGGAATGACTCACTCTCTCTGTCTCTCTCCCTCTGACCGACTGTCCGGCCCTTTCAGTATAAAAGGGAGCTGGGCGGGGGGAGAAGGGGCTGGTTCCAAGTTTTTCTGCAGACACACACACCCTGTTGTACGAGCTCTCAAGAAGGAGCATTTTAGACTCCAGAAAATACCACCCTCGCAGGAGTAGGACTATTACCCGCAGAGGGGGTCCGAACCTGGGTAAATCTGGTGTCTCCCTGCGAGCGTGAGTTGGAGCAAGCGAGCGGCGAAAATTCCCCCAGTCCGAACTACAAATCTCCTCACGAGATAAATCTGTCTGGTTTAGAACACCGACAAATGTCACCCACAGTTTTCTCGCGTGACTTGTGTTGTTCCACAGAAACAGCGCTGCAGGATCCACTAGCACTCCAATATGGCATAGGAGTACCGAACGTGGATTGCGATTCTCGAGGATGAGCAAAAGGAACCCTCGGCACCACCATCGGTGGTGCTGGCTGCGTCATGTACATCTCTGGTGGCATGCCTTGGTATGCATTTGTACAAATGAATTGTAGTTGGGTAGGAGGAAAATATGTTCGACAGGAGGTAAAAGGATTAGAGGTACCTGTTGGACCATGAGGTAAACCCGACATGTTCATGGGAGGATACAGTGAGCCAGCGAATGTGTGGTCCTTGCTTTGTACTCTCCCCGAATCTGGTATAGATGTCGAAGGGAATTGAGGTCGGCCCCCTTCAATGCTCATGAGGCAGTTGAAAGATTCGTCATCCATATCGCACCTATGAAGATTGAAAGCAACAAATAAGTGCCATTGAAATGAAAACATGCACCTTAGTTCGTTTGCACATAAATCCATCCATGAATAAAAATAACACACATATGCATCACACTTAGGTACTATCATTAATAAATGTGACAATATTACATATTTAAAATATCCAGAATGACACTAATATTATTACTGAGTACAGCGTGCCAGGCACACCCATATTTAGCACTGACTACATCGATGCATCTTAACAAGTCTTAAAACAATACGACAATTACAGCTAATCAGACACACGTGACTGGTCACTATCGTAGTCGACACCATTATCTTCAAACACACTCTGGATACTAGGTCCCTCAAACCAATCGTTGTACGAGTGCCCCTGAGAGTCGACAATGTCATATGGATCAATGCCATCCCATTGATTGTGCTCTCCAACGTCGGTGGGCACTTCAGTTGGCAAGGGTTGTACTTGTTGGTGAGGATGAGGGCTTGCAACCCTACTAGCATGGTCTATTGCTATGAGTGATAGTTTGTCCAGTTGCTCAGCTAGTTCTTCCATTTCGATACAACAACATTGACCCTCATGGCACAAACACTAGAAGATGGATCAAAGTGGTGCTCCGCAAGTTTCTTCAACTTGGCTGCAACGTCCTCGACCCCATCCATTAGGGAAGTGAGAACCTCACGCGAGGACATCTCAGAGTTGCTCATCTACAGGGAATTATTAGGTCCAATTGGATGAAACTTTATTTATACAATTGCAAGCTTACTTTAAAGCCACTAAAAGGAATTAAGTATGTAAAACATTTATGCAATGAGACAGCATATTGGTGAACAATGGCAAGCAAAGTGTAACCATATAAGTTTGAATACAACCATCTGTTATCCTTTACTTTTCTATGTGTGATGGTCTGTTCTAATTTTTATCTAAGTATACCATTTCACTATGTTCTTAGCAAATCAAGCACTTGCATAGGTAACCCCCCAAAAAATCACCTTGATTATGTTACCAAATCAAGCACTTGTTTCTAAACTAACTATATTTTTTGCTCGATACATCCCGCCATGTGTCAACAATGGACGACCTAGAGATTTTCCCTACAAGGATGTTGTCCATTGGCACAAGGACTTTCCCTATAAAATCCCCCTACCGTAGTCAGCCATCTGTGCGATCTCTAAAATATGACCACATCGACGCAAATCTACAGTACATCCCTAAAACAATGTCCGGAAATCAACAAATCTGCAGCACATCCCTAATTCATTGACCGCAAACCCTAAAATAAACAATGCTACAATCGCCATCCACAAATCTAACCAAATCGACCATTAACTTGTGACCCGAAGCACAAAATCCATAAAATTCCCGCCTTCGAGCACATCGACCTTCCAAATCGGACCACATGGTACCTACAACGGTCAAGTTCCATATCGCAGAAAATGTCCCAGATCTCAGGCATACCCACACCACACATCGCCGGTGTTGAACAAGGGGCAGGAGGAAGGGAGCATCACGGCTCGCCGCCATGAACAAAAGGGGTGGAAGACGTATGGTGTACCTTGAACTTGAATTTTCACATTCGTCGGACTGCACGCAACGTTTGCCAACCGGAGATCCCTTGAGCGCTTCCTGCGTCGGAGGCGAATCCAACTGCTCCGATGCCCCGCCCGGACCAGCTCCTCCCGTTGGACCTCCGCACGGTCCTCGCCGACCTCTCCGCTGCGGTCACCACCTTGGATTCACCCAGGCGCGCGAGGGACAAAGCCGTTGCTTTCTCACGAAGCCCACTCGGCACAGTAGCTGCCCTCCAACCCTCCAAAGATGGAGAGCGTCTCCAACACTGTGTTTCGCTAATTTTATTTTGGAGTGCCTGCTGCAGTGCGTTTGGCCCTCAATTTTACTGTGTATATAAAGTGCACAGTACTCAGGAGGGTCTTGTATAGATGCTCTAAGCATGCACGACTCATGCAGTCACATGACGGCATATATGATATATCCGAGATATAAGATCCAACATGTATATCCGTTTTTCCAAGCAAGCCAGATCACAGCGAACAAAAAGCACACTCGCATCACATGTTCACATGCAATCTAGCTCGCTCGCTCTGCACTACGTATCATGAATTTATTTCATATAGTACGACAAATACTGCTTTTGTCGCTTTTCGTACCGGAGACGAGACTATCGGTGCAACATAAAGTGGACAACACAAGATCCACTAGCTCGGCCGGGTACCCCTCCTTCCTTGGGACACAGATTATATACTTTCTTCGGTCATTAAAAACAAGTCGCCGTTGATTTTTGAAAACGTCTTTTATCATTCGTCTTATTTTAAAAATTACGTAAGTTATTATTTACTAGCAAAAAGCCCGTGCGTTGCAACGGGAGAAATAAAAATTCACACACGCCCTAGACCCTGAGCATAGTCTAAAGATCCTAACCCCATAAGCATTGTTAAAATTTAATCAGAGAATCGAGTGGTAGAGGAATTCAGGGCCATGGGCATAATAGCAAATCAACTTATGATATATGAGACAGCAAAAGGGCATCGGTACAGCTTCACATATCCTAGACAAACTAATTCCCACAGTTGATCTAATTTTCTTCAAGTTACGTTCTATTGGGTACATCCATCGGTATTGTACAGGACCACCAATCTCTGCTTCGTATGGTAGATGCACCAACAAATGTTGCATTGCATTCATGATCCCGACGAAAATATCTTTTCCATCTTGCATATTGGCACAGGTATGACTTTTTTCAACTTTTGCATCATTGTCCTTCGAACAAAGCTGCCGGTAGAAGTAGCTAAGCTCAGCCAAAATTGTCCACACATTATCAGGGAAATACCCACGGAACATTACAGGAACTAGTCTTTCCATGATTACATGATAATCATGACTTTTCAGACCATTCAGTTTACCAGCCTTGATGCTCACCGCACGTTTTAGGTTTGCTGCGTAACCATTAGGAAACTTTATATTTTTCATCCACATTAGGACCTCCTTTTTTTCAGAGCTCTTAAGATAGGAAGGGGCACGTGGCTTGCCTTGTTTCCCTGTTGGGTCCTCTCTCACGTCAAGGGAGGATCGATTGCAAATATCAGCCATGTCTCTTAATTATCTTTGGTCCTGTCTTTGAAATCAAAACACATGCTGATAATACTTTCAGCAACATTACGTTCCTGGTGCATAACATCCACATTATGTGGTAGGATCAGAGACTTTACATAGGGCAAGCACCAGATACCAGATACGTGAGTCCAGTTGTGTGATTCTTTAAACCCTTCAAAACCATCTTCTGTGGGAATTAGTTGACGATGCCAGTTTAAAATCTCAGATCCTGTCAAACGTTTGGGCGGATCCTTTGTCTTCTGAATTCATGAGTCGGAGGCAAGAAGCGACGGTGGGAATCGACGAAACAAAACTTGCGACCATGTTTCAAACGGAACGCATCAGTGTCATTCATGCATACTGGACAAGACATTCGGCCATATGTGCTCCATCCCGAAAACATGCCGTATGCAGGAAAATCATGGATGGATCAGAGATAGGCAACACGCATGTTGAAGTTTTGTTTTCTACTCTTATCGTAAGTTGGGACCCCTGTCCACAACTCCATAAGCTCCTCGACCAAAGATTGTATAAAGATATTTAATTGCTTTCCAGGATGCTCTGGCCTCGGTATGACAAGGGATAAAAATACATACTCGTCCTTCATGCACATGGAAGGTGAAAGATTGTACAGAATTGAGAACACAGGCCAACATGAGTACGATGCAACATTCATGTTGAATGGAGAGAACCCGTCGGTCGCTAACCCGATTCTAACATTTCTTGGGTCATTGGCAAAATCTTCATCATGTCGGTCGAATGTCTTCCATGCCTCACCATCGGATGGATAACACATGAAACCTTCGCTGAATCGCACGCCTTCCTTATGCCACCTCATGTGTTGGGCAGTCTCCTCGCATAGGTACAATCTTTATAGCCTCGGTGTTAGGGAAAAGAAACGTAGAACCTTCATTGGTGTATCACTTGTCACTACATTCCTCTCTACATCCATTGTTTGTATAAATCTAGACATTCCACAAACTGAATACTTTTTCTCCGCAGCATTACTCTTCCAGAATAACATACAATTGTTAACACATGCATCTATCTTCTCGTAAGGCATCCCTAAACCAGCCAAAATCTTTTTCGAGTAGTATATATCTTTTGGCAACTTGTGGTTTTCTGGGATAACATCACAAATCAATTTGACCAAATCATCGTAACACCCTTGATAGAAGCCATACTTTGATTTTATATTCATAAGTTGTGTCAGAAACGAAAGGACTGACACCTTGGTGCCCTCATGTAAAGGCTTATCTGAAGCATCTAAGAGCCTAAAAAATTTCTCGGCTTCTATGGTCGGTGCATCCTCATGACGAACAGATTCATCCTCCGAAGCATTCTGAAATTGCCGATCCAAGTCCTGAACCATCTCTTGCATCCTATCATCCCCTCTATCAGTAGTATCATCTTCATCAGAGACATCTACCGCACGTGACTCACCATGTTTATACCATGTGAGGTAATTCGGCATGAAGCCAAATTTGCAAAGGTGGCCGGCCATCACAGATTTTGTCACTCGGGAAAAAAGATGACACTTAACACATGGACACTTCGCTACCCCGCCAGGAGGAACTGGGGAGAAAACCTTATCCAGAAAACTTTGTGTGTTAACTTTTCATTCTTGAGTGTGCTTTATACCATTATCCCAACCATCGTACATCCATCTACGGTCTTCAGCCATCTTTGTTAGTACTAAATGCAACAATACTTGAAAAATGGGTTAATGATCCTAACAGGAGTTCTAGGCAAAGATAGGTCCTAAACCCACCCAAGGATGAACGGGTTAGTACAGTTTGTCGTGGCATGTGGTGCGATCTGAACGAAACTTCGGTAGCGTAACCCCACTGTTCTCCTAATGCACGCCTGATACTTGTGCATCGGAGAACAACGAGGTTACGCAGCCGAAATTTCGTTCAGATCGCACCACATGCCATGGGTGTTCTCTTTTTCTTCTGTATAGAATTTCCTATATACTTTGACACCTGTAAAACGTAATAACTTCGTATAGCATACATTATACGAAAGAATCATTAACCCATTTTTCATGTATTGTTGCATTTAGTACTAAGAAAGATGACTGAAGACCGTAGATGGATGTACGATGACCGGGATAATGGTATGAAGCACACTCAAAAATGAAAAGTTAACACACAAAGTTTAATAAACAAGGGTTTCTCCCATATTCTCCTAGCGGATTAGCGAAGTGTCCATGTATTAAGTGTCATCTTTTTGTCCGAGTGACAAAATCCGTTATGTCCGACCACCTATGCAAATTTGGCTTCATGCCGAATTACCTCACATGGTATGAATATGGTGAGTCATGGACGATAGATGTCTTTGATGAAGATGATACTACTAATAGAGTGGATGATAGAATGGATGAGATAGTTCAAGACTTTAGTCGGCAATTTCAGAATGCTCTGAAGGATGAATCTGTGCGTCATGAGGATGCACCGATCATAACAGCCGAGAAATTTTTTAAGCTCTTAGATACTTCAGATAAGCCTTTTGCATGAGGGTACCAAGATGTCAGTCCTTTCGTTTCTGACATAACTTATGAATATAAAATTGAAGTATGGCTTCTCTCAAGGGTGTTACAATGATTTGGTCAAATTGGTTTGTGATTCTTCCAGAAAATCACAAGTTGCCAAAAGATATGTATTACTCGAAAAATATTTTGGCTGGTTTAGAAATGCCTTATGAGAAGATAGATACATGCGTTAACAATTACTAGCAAAAAGCCCATGTGTTGCAACGGGAGAAATAAAAATTCATGCACGCTCTGGACCCTGAGCATGGTCTAAAGAACCTAACCCCATAAGCATTGTTCCAATTTAATCAGAGAATCGAGTGGTAAAGGAATTCAGGGCCATGGGCATAATAACAAATCAACTTATGATATATGAGACAGCAAAAGGGCATCGGTAGAGCTTCACATATCCTAGATAAACTAATTTTTCCTTTACTCTCAAAATAATAGAAAGTCAAATCCATTACAAACATTACTGGTTAGTGTACCACTCATTATGCTTCCATCAACGTTCAGAAAATCCCTAGCTTCCAAGTTTTAAATTGGCATGCAAAGAGACAGGTGAGCTGGCTTGTTCTAAGAGCAATAATAATTGCCATGTGATTCAAAATACATATAGTGAATCAGACATGGCAGCATAGTATACCAAAAAAGTACACATAAAAACTGTTTTGTTGGAAGCACTATGAAAAGTGTTCTGGAAAGTGGCAAATGGCAATAATATAGGCGGCAGCGCGGCGGCGAGGGGCGGAGGCACGGCGGCGGTGGCGTAGCACGGGGGCAACGGGCGGCGGCAAAGTTGCACAGTTAGGAGCTAGGTTAACTAATTTGATGCAGCGCGGTGGGCCCCACCAGTACGTAAAGCCGACGTAAATAGCCCACTGGCTGACGTAAATACTGCGATCAGGAGCGCTCCGCCGCGCTAAGTGCTAAATCGCTTAAATACTGCCTGTTTTTACGTCGGGTTTCTTCCAGCCGACGTAAATTGTTTTGGCCGACGTAAATACTTCGGATTCCTGTAGTGTTGGTTGGGCCGCTGTCGCTGCATTGAGCTATGCTCAACCGAGCATTTAGTTAGTACCTAAGTGATGACCATAGCCTAGTCAGTGGTCACCAACAGTAGTGCCGCGGATGAAGGTCAGCTTGACAGAGATGGGAGAAGGTTGTGATTTGGATAAGAAAAAGTCTATTACGTCCCGAACTATAACCCTTTGTCTTAATACTCGCTAAACTACGAAACCATGTATTCTATCCCGCAAAACTGTGAAAAATGTACAGATAACCCCCCGTAGTGGTATTTTGGGCGGTTATGGCCATGTGGCAGGTGAGGTGGATGCCTAGTCATAGAAATAAAATAAATATAAAATTTCACCTCAGTGGCCCACATGTCATACTCTATCCACTCATATCCTTTCTCTCTCTTAATCTTTCTTCCCCTCAGCTCCTTCCCCTGCTCTGAAATCCGAGATCTCCCTCCCCTTCCCTATGGGTGCCCGGGATGAGCTCGTAGGCGGTTGTAGAAGGTGGCTCGGTGAGGGCACAGCAGATTGCACGGCGGCGGGAGGAGCTTCTCAGCATGCTGCACGGCCTCCCCGAGTCTGAGCACAACCTCTTACTCACCGACATCGTCAAGAAGGCCGTTGCCGACGGCGGCGTAACGTTGTCTCCACTAGAGGGGAAGGAGGAGGGCCGGAACCCGAGCTAGACTGGGACGAGGCAGCCATTGGGATATGCCCAATGAAAATTATGAGTCGCATATGATGCGGGCTCATGTATATCATGGACTACATATGATGTGGACCTGTACCTAATTGGGCCTCTAGCGTAGAGGGCCCAATAGTGGGTGCTATATAAAGTGAGGTGGTGGAGAGGCTGGTACCAAACCGTAGCCGTCATCTCTCCCAGGCGTCTATACGTCGGTGCTATCATACCGTGCATGGACAAATTTCAATCCCTGTATGCATGGATACCGTAAAGGTGCTACACCTTGTGGCAATAGTCGATGCGAACCTGAAAAGTAGACGAAATTTGCTCGCGAACAGATTCTGGACGCGTTGTTATTTCATCGATTTCCGTTGATACAGAAAGAATTTTGAGGAGAGACTAGATGCGTTGGAAAGATAATTTCGTTAGCTTTCCAACGTGTGGTAGAAAGTAAAAAAAGGAGCCCGGATGTGGCCGGGGCGCCCGTTTGAAGTCATACTTCTCGGAAAGGTCGCGAATCCCGGCAAGCTCGTAAAGCTCGTCGATGGCGGCCATGGCGTGGGGATCGGACATGGCACACCTCGTGGGATGTTAAGAACCAGCGAGGAGGAGGCGATCGGATAACCGTGAGCGACTACTTCCGTAAGACTACGTGCAGATTGGTGAATTGGCTTTATCGACTCGTGTTCCGCTGCACTGCACGTCGTAAGGTAATTTTGGTCTATGGTAAATTACTTGCAGGGTGTTACTAGGTTTCCACGGTAGAACTTTGATTCGTTGCTAGTGTAGCAATTCCGCGTTTCCCTTAGTGATATCAGAGCCTTCCTGTTTAATTCTTGATCTAGATCGGCTTTGGTCGCATATGTGATATGCGGGGTATTAGATATGATCTACTACCGTTCTTCGTATGGCCGATTGGATCGGTTAGGGAGTATCCAATGGATTAATGGTGACTAATCTGAAATATGGTTGATGAGATCAACACAGCGTGGGCTATTGTTTTTAGTAAATTGGATTTGCTAAAGACCAACTAGATCGTTTTAGTATTTTCGGTTGATGTGATTAGCTGTCTCACGGCCGATCAATAATCGTTGTTTGTCTTGATGGGATATTGTGCAGATGTGATCTACGTTATTGCTAATCGATCTGGTTTAGACACCACATGATTAATGAGATTAATTAGAGGTCACGTTGATTAGATCAGCATGTAACTTGATTAATCCTAACCTCACCGCATGGTAGTGTGTTTTGGCATCTATGTTCTTGTTGATGAGATCAATTTAGAAAATAGATATCGTGATGTCGCCATTGCTTTTGTGTTGCTGGCTTGGCATGGAATTGATGAGATCAATTTATTTCACGCTGTTCTTCTGGTACCCGGGCTGATGTTCGAAGTTGATGCGCTTCTAGTACGCTGTCGTGTCGATATCGCGGGGAGCTGGAGGCTGGGCAATGAGATCGACCGTCTCATGCTGCCAAGTACATGCTGATGCGTTATGGTGCGACGCTACGGGTTGGTCATCGTCGTCGTGTGCCTTGTCACTATGGCTGTTGTGCTATTTGGCTCTCTCAATACTAATTAGTTTTGCTTAAGTCTTCTGCAAGTTCTAATATAGTCCATCACAGAGATCAGATCTGCATATGGTGCGTATTTTCCATATTGTCTTATGAATGTGCATGTTCCTAACTATTTGTGCTTGGACAGCTCGATAACGAGCAAATTTTTCTTCGATTAACTTTGGTGTTGTTCGGCACTACTTAATACTACTTGGTGCTTTCTCAACTGCACGGTAACGAGCAAATTGTTGCTCGGGTAACTTAATGCTGTTCGGGAGTGCTTAAAATTGCTTGACGTTGCTCGGTTTTGCTCAGTGGAGCACGAGTTGGTCGTAGAGTTGGTCGGAGAGCCGTACCGCCTGTTGGGATTCGGATCCCGAGCAGCGATATAGCCACGCCCTCAATGGTTCATAGAGTTGTAGGACGACGCCGGTGCCAACCGCCTCGAGCACTGGTTGTCTGGTGAGCTTCCCCTACTGCCATCATGTCATGGTGTCTCGACGCTTGGTTAGGGCAGTAGGGCTAATGAGTAGTCCGGTATTGGATTAGTATGATTAATTAAATCGAATTGTCACAGGTAAAATTGTGAATAGATTCAAAGTTCAAACCCTGCCAGCTAATTTGTTAGTAGGCTGACCTGTTTAATGGAATATTTATTGGGTCAATATGATTCGTTCGGAGCGGGTTAATATGATTAATCGGTTGGAATTTTTTATGGGCTAATTTTATGAATATGATTTACTATTGAAAAATTGTTTCCACTACACAAATTATTTATGTGCTTTTTCATAATTGTTATGAGTTCACATTATCTGATAGAATTTGATTATATGTAGATGGATATAAATAGTTTGACCCTCTTCTATATGATGCATGTGTGTGTTCTTACGAAGGCTTATATTAATTTATGATGCTTGACTAAAATCACGTAGATGACCTGGTGGACAGGAAGCGCGACAATGGAGATCGGAACGCCATGGGCCATATTATTTCACAAGTCAATATGATTGTTTGTAATGATACCTGTCATGCTAACATAGATTTGTTCCAACAAGTTAAATTTGATAAACTTAGCAAGATCAAACGTGTGCCAAAACTTATTAGCAAGGTCATCGTTTGCTAAGGGGTAGCAGAAACTCAATAGCAAGGTCATCGGAATAATCAGAATAAAATCACAAATGGAGCAGTATTAGGGCATAACATTGAACTTCAATTTATCCTTCATTTCTAAATTCACAAATAAACTAATCAAAACCTAGATTCACTCCCAACAGGAACAATCTAGCTTTTCCCATAACCAATTCATAGCTCGAGGTTACCCTCTCATGGGCATTGAATGGACCAATTCAAAAAGTCGTGTCCCTAAACATGCGTCTAACAATACAATACAATACAATACAATACAATACTATACTATACTATACTATACTATCATAATAGTATAATTTAATGACTTATCACACCATAAAAAAACAATGTTAAAAGCATATATCACCACTTCCACCATAAAACGACATGGCATGCCCCCACAGGCGGGGTTAGGTTTACACACAAAATTGAAGATCACAGAGAGGATACATGGGCACAAACAAAAGTTCGAGGTCGACCCACATATAGCCAGTCCAAAAATATACCAAAGAAACTCAACACAATCTTTGCTAGTAAAAGAGGAAATATGAAGAAACGAGGAACCAACATAAAACAATCAGTGGACTAGCACTATCAATACAATAACAAGTTTCTACTTCACTCGATGATAAAACAGAAATATTTCAGATACGCCACCATGATCCCAAATATCCTAGTACCCGATTATGGTACTGCTCCCTTGGTTCCCGTTAGGTCATCAAACATATCAAAAGATACAAAAATTGATGGTTGACTTTAAAGTCACCAAAAAATGGACGATAGCCAACCTTCTCCTTACCGACCACCTAACGCTTGAGAAGGACAAGACTGGAGATCATTATATACCAAGGAAAACAATTTGATATCCCCAACGACAGGCCAATATGACTAGAGCCAACAACAGAACCACCAATCTTTCCACAATTGGGCTAGCAAAATAGTGGCATGACTCAGCATGACAACCCACAACTATGAAAGCGGATTCCAAAAAGATTGGATTAAACTAGATTCCAATTGACCTAACAAAACCAAAGGTATTCTCAAGAGGACCCAAGGCAACCATTTGTTCAAGAGGGCACCGAGGTTCCCAGTCCACATCCTACCATGGCCATTTTCCAAATCCTGAATTTTTTGGTCTAAAAGACCCCATTTGAACCGACATTACAAAGCTTACAACCATCACTTAACATGCTCATGTGCAAGAATCTAACATGTGCGCTGCATCCATAACCCTCTTAACATCTTCTAAAGCATATTCCCAATATCCCTGTTAACTCGAAACAATAGCGATAGTATCAAGGATCGAGCAGCAAGCCGTAATAAAACTATGCAAAGCAAAGTTGGGGTTCTAAAGATGCATATATTTTAACTAGAATGAAAATGGGGCATATATTACCTTTATACCATTAAGCATCCTCCATAAAAGGACACTATTACAGTTTAAGGAACAATCTTTAGGAACAAACCTACAAACTGTAATATGAACATAAGGCCAACAAACCAATGAGAACTGAATCATCTCTACTAATAGCCAAGCTTGCTTGGAGACTACTCAAACACATGTATGAGAGTCTAATAAAAGAAACCCTCGACCCATCGTTAAAGGACTCCAAAATTCTTTTGCAAAAGCCAAGACCAACTTAACAGCACCCCATACAAACCATGCCACACTCATGCCCCCTAGAAAGAAAATACCATCAAAATAATTATAAATAAAATATAAGTAGACCATCACTATTACCACTAGAGCAACAACAAACTCCAACATGTATAAGCCACGTACGAATCACACAACTGCAATAAGTATTGATCCAAGGGACTTGAATCGGACACCAAAGATTTACAGATGGCACTCAATAATGCTAATACATAGACGACCAACACAGACACTGCATCCATCGCCATCTTAACATCATGAGACACATATCCCTTTTTAACCCCCCTATCACAAAATTGTGAAAATGAACTCAATCGAATAAGCCACATGCCCTACTAGAATACATAGAGCAAAGTAGGGTGTATGAGGGAAAAAAGCCAATGCAACACTAATAAGCATAAGGACAGGGCACAAATACTCTCTTTCAGTTTTTAGGCATATCCAAATACCGGTATCAATGCCTCTTCGAGAAAGGTCTTTAAAATCAACCACAAGAGCTCTAGAGCCAATGGCTAAATATCAATGGCTAACATATCCTTTGGACACTGAGACATCATTGTCGAATAAAACTCGTCTAGATCAGGCTACTTAAGCACCAATATGGATGTCCAATAAATAAAACTCTCAACCCATCCTTGTTGGACATGAAAATCCTTGGCAAAGTATTAGCATAGTTAACACCATAACACTGTAACCATGGCATAATTATGCCCTTCAATCAAACACAACAACAAACTAATTACAAAAATCATATATACACACATACATATTCCATATTTATTACCACTAGAACCTTAATGAACAATACTATCAACCATACAAAGAAAAATACTACGCAAACCCATACCCATCCTATGGTGCACCAGTGTGTCATGTCTTGATTAATTAGTTAAACCACAAAGCCAGAGTTTACCGTTACAAATTAATTCAAACTCATTACTTCACCCACAACGGACCTAAAGCCCGCTCTGATACCAACCATAACACCTCGGTAACTCGAGAACCCAAAATGCTACTAACTCTTTTAAAACCATAAAATTTCGGCAGCACTTTCCTTGTTTTCTCTAGATCCACAACACAGAAACGAAACAAATAAAAATAATCTTCACCAAATAAATCTATAACATATCTTAACCACGGCAAGAAGTCCATGAGCCAACTTTCAGTTCCACCTTAACTACAGCTCGGTACAACCAACAAATATTTCTATTACCTCTAGCGATGACATGGACCAAAAGCAATAATCAACGCAACCCAGAAGGACTTGATAAATACAGTCCTAACATAATCTTTCATTTCAAACTATTCCTAAAATAATATATCTAGGTTACACTAGTAAATCTATTCATTTCATTTCTTAAAACAGAGCTAAGACCACTTCGACCCTAAAAGAGAGCATCTCAATACATCGGTATCTATATGAACAATATAGTTAATCTATCCCATGTCGATAATCCATCTCCTCTAAATTAACTCTTTTAAGACCACTTTGACCCTAAAAATCAGGAATTTAATATTTTGGACAGCAAGCAGTAAAATTGCCATATCTCCCAATCCGCTTATCCGATTATCGCGTTCTTGTACTTGAAACAGAGATAAGACGTAGACGCACAATTTCTTTCATATGACCAAATGCGGAATCAGATCCTAATAGACCAAAACCTCACCTGAACCCGCTGCATATAAACTTGATCTACTGAAACTTCACCTCCTACAACTATACATCACTAATCTACACAATTTATCAAGTGTTTAGGGGAATTCCATGAGAACACATCTAATTGGTGTACTCAAAACAAAATTGAGGGAGAAATTAAAAACAAAGGAAAACCCTAGGTTTCCCTTACCTTCTTCCTTCTCTCTTCCCTCCCTTCCCCTTCTCTCTTACTCTCTTGGTCGGGGGCCACAGGGCGACAATGGGTGGCGTGCAGAGCGTGGCACCACGACATGGCGATGGTGGCCACTTGACGGTGGCGACGTGGGCACGGCGACGGTGGCGGCTGGCGTGGGCACGATGCTGGTGGTGGCAGGGCAACGACGTCGCTAGGCTAGCAAGGGCGGCGACACCACTAGGCACAAGTAGCGGCGACAACTTGCATGACGACAACGGCAGCGCGCAGAGGTCGTGCGGGTATGGGGCGGCGGCTAGTGCAAGGAGTTCCTCCCTCTGGTGCCCCTTATAAGCTCAATGTGGGCCGGGATAGGCTAAAGCCCACTAGGCATCACAATATTTATTTGTGGTTTTTCATACACTAGATACGAATTTCGTTGACGCTGCCGATCCAGCACGAGCCGGAGTTGATTTTGCAAACAAAGGCAAAAATTAAAAAACATGCTATGTTTAGAAAAAAAAACAAAAAAATGCTAATTAGTTAGTTTAGCTACACCCATCCAATATTATTATTCGTATTAGAATTTTCCTTGTTGCCATAGGTTATTATTTAGCACTTATTTATATTTCCATACACATGATCTAGGTTTTGCATTATGCTTAAAATGCTTAGACTTTTGTAATCATACTTGTGATGAGTTTTATCATTATGCTAGATCTAGATCGACCGTGCTCACCGCCTTGTCGCATGCCTCCTTCGCGCGCAAATTGGGCCCTATCGCTGGCCTCCTCCACCGCAGTGTCGCCAAGAGAGGAAGGGAGGTAGAGAGAGCTAGAAAGGGGGAGATGGAGAGGGAGAGACGAAGAGAGAGCTGGATAATTAGATATGGAGAACTGAGAGGGAGAGAGAGATGGCTGAGAGTGGGAATGAGGAGCGAGGGTAGGGGCCGAGCAACTGGTTGATAGGGCGTGGGCAGCGCGGGGTAGAGCTTGACCCGAACCCCCTCCGACTGTAACCGGGGCCCAGATCTGGGTGTGACCTAGCTTTCGGGACGGGTTGGGACCCGGTGGGGTGGGTTGGGATCACAAACTCTACCCGAGATCAAGGGCGGACGACGGGGATATGCCTCTCTTAGAGTTTTAACATTTTGATTTTAAAATGTTTTTTATGGAAAACCACGACAAAAGTTGTGTGCTTTTGTTTTCTCCTCACAGGAGGACTGCAAGTGTGGGATTGTAGGTTCATGGTTTTGGCGTGCTAATTACAGCTTGCCTTTGGGAATCGTCGTGTTTCGATCATTTGAAGTTGAATTTATTATTTTAGTCTTCCACGTTGTAAGGCATGCGTGCCCGATTCTTGTAATAAACACAACTCTAGGGCATACTATGATGTAAAGGCCATGTTGCCTAATATTTTGATGCAATAAATTGTTTATTTGCAATGGTTATGTAGGAATCCTAGGCCCAGAGGGGGGGGGGTGAATCGGACTCCTAATTCAAATTTTAACCTTGTTAACGTGATTGTTTAGTATGGTTTTACCCGAGCTACCGATGAAGTCCTATTATCTAGATGCGGATGTGATGGCCAATTAATCAATTGAAAAGGTGGCACGATAACACACACAAGCAATGCACAATTAAGATAATGCAAGAGACGGGGAGACGCAAACCGAGTTGTTTACCGAAGTTCGGTGCTCAACACATGAACACCTACGTCTCCGTTGAGGAAACTTCTCACACAGAGAAGTCGGGACTCTCTCGTCCCTAGCCCTCAATCCACTCGTGGTAGGTTTTCACCAACACATGGTAGGCGAGCTCCAAACCTTCACACAAGACGAGTTCTTCCACATGCGGAAGCTCCTCGCACCCGCAGCGCCAACACACGGCTCCGACGCCCGACATACGGAGGGTTTTGTACACAACCTTCAACGGATGAAGGGAACGCACCTCCGACACGCGGAAGTGACCCCCGACACACGGAGGGTTTTGGTTGATGTAGTCGCGGTTGATGAAACCCGTGGCGTGACGACGATCTCTCCGGCGGTGAAGTCCCAAGAGCACAAGATCGGAGACCATCTCTCACCACTACCCCTTCTCTCCCACCATGGAAACTAGGGTAAGAACACCATGGGAGAAGGGGCAAGACTTGGGGATGGATGAGAGAAGGTAGGGGCACCTTCTTCTTCCTCTTCCTCTCTTCTTCTCCCTCTCTCTCTCCCTCAATCTCTCAAGCACATGGAACCCTAGAGGAGGATGAGAACCATGGGAGGAGCTCTCTAGGGTGGCTAGGGCAAGGGGTGGCTGCTAATGAGGCTCTCTCAAGTTTCCCTTGAGGTAGAGGCTCCAATTATACCCTAAAGGCGAAAAACCCTAAGAATAGACGGCCCGGATTGAATTTCCCGTGCGCAGTAGGACCCGGTCCGATGACCGTCGGACCCGGTCCGATGAAGTGTTTCACCTTGGGAATGACTTGGTTGGACCCGGTCCGACGGTGGTCGGACCCGGTCCAACAGAAGGGTTGCATTTTGGGGACTTAGTCGCTCGGAACCTACGGCCTGGTCGGACCCAGTCCGACGGTGGTCGGACCCGGTCCAGCAGTAAGGTTGCATTTTGAGTGACTTAGCCGCTGACACGCGCATCCATCGGACCCGTCCAAAGGCCGTCGGACCCGGTCCGACGGGGTTAATTTTTGCAGCCCACTACGTTTTGGCTATCCCCTTTCTCCCTTCATGTCTCGCCTAGGTTTTGTGCTATGTTTGTCGACTTGTGAACATGGCGGGAATATTTGAACACTTAGGCGGTAAGATTCGCGCCCATAGGAAATATCTGGCTTTGAGACATGGCGGCTACGAAACCACGGACAGTTGGCTACCCTTGGAGTCCCCTGTACCTATCCCAAACTCTCTCGAAGACGAACAAGGATAAGAGAGTGGGACCCTGTAGCAAGACATACGACGATCGGCAGGCATGTTGTCCCTAGGCTATACACACGCAAGAAATCAAAAGAACTAGAAAACAAATATCCTTAATCTTGGCGTGATCCAGCTGTATGGCCCAGTTGCCATCAATTACCAAAATCATTCAGTCCATGGGAGGCTTGATCTTACAATCTCCCCCTTTTTGGTAATTGATAACAACACCTGCAAATCCAACATGACAAAACACAAATACAATATCTGGTGCAATGGGTTAGTTCAAAAACATTGCATGCCAACAAATACAAGAGACTAGGCCAATGAATAAAGTGCAATGTACGTATAGACACCCTAAATCAATGCATACCACTTGAGAATACTATCATATCACATGGAGCAAAGTATCTCCATCCTAATCTCTATCCTAGGAGCAAAGCAAGGAAAATAGAAGAACTAGCTAATAACATCCTTTGCCTTGATGCGATCCGTCGAGGCCCAGTTGGCATCAATTACCAAAACATTAAGCCCATGGAAGGCTTGATGTTACAATCTCCCCCTTTTTGGTAATTGATGACAACATCTGCAAATCCAACATGACAAAACCCAAATACAATCTCTGGTGCAATGGGTTAGCTCAAAAAAAAACATTGCATGCCAACATAGCACAAATACAAGAGACTAGGCAATTGAATACAGTGCAATATACGTCTAGACATGAGCTCCCCCTAAATCAATGCATACCACTTGAGAATACTATCACATCACATGGAGCAAAGCATCTCCATCCTAGGAGCAAAGCATCTCCTAAGCCTACCACTTGTAACCCAAGGTCAATTCTCCCCCTTTGCATCTAAAACATGACAATAATTCCAAAGTAGGGATTTGCAATTATTTCTCCCCCTTTGGCATCAATGACCACAAAGTAGCAAAACATGGGGCATGACAATGCCCAATGTGTACATAGATTTACAATTATTTCTCCCCCTTTGGCATCAATGACCATAAAGTAGCAAAACATGGGATTAAGAGCTAATTAAGCGCCTTGGAAGTTGTACTAGTGTAAGCACGCCCATAAATCCACCACACTCAAGTCTAGCCATCTTAATGTCACAATGTCACAAGATCAACTAGATCATAATTGATAGATGTGTAATTCAAGTTATTATGACCTAGAGCAAATATAAGGTGAACTATAGTTAGAAGTATCAAGAGTTGCTCCAAAACTCAAAGGGGACACATGATGCACCATAGCACTAGAAGATGCAATCCAAGCTACACATGCAACCACCGAGCCTATTTGAGACTAAAACATTTTGGTCGAGCTCATTTTGAAGTATTTCACATTTCACACTTTTTATTTTCTTAAATTTGCCATGTCTCAAACCATAGGTGACGCCACCCAGCATGACACTGAAGATGAACGTCTCGGTCATCCAAAGCTCCCCCTAAGTTCATGCCTAGTGCCATGACAAGCTATCTCATCGAGGAGACAATGGTGAGACATGTATGACCAATTGTGGCCTTATTCATATTTTAGCACATTCTGCAAATTTGGCTCAACATATTTTTTTAAAAAAAATTGTTCAAATTAGTGAAGTAAAGACATGTGCAAAATGGAAAAACACAATCTAGACTTAGAAGCACATGATCAACTAAAGAGTTTAGAGATCAATCAAATGAGACTAGAAGTTATAGTCCTCCTAACACATGCTCATGGCTTCCAATTGCTTGATATATTAAGTTAAGCACAAGTTTAGCTACTGACAAAGTGAACATATGCTATAGCTATCAAAATCATGTGATGAACATCTAGGCAATGAATGACATCAAGTATAACAAGCAAAGCGCCTAAATGCTCAAAACAGGTTCAAATGATTTGCAATGAATGACATAGCCACACGACCGACTCAGGCAATGTTTGACTTGTCTAAAATGTTCAACTCATTCCTCAATTTGCAGAATCGTGCCTCATCGAGTGGCTTGATATAGATGTCAGCAAGTTAGTCCTCCGTCCGCACGTGTTCAAGCACAATGTCGCCCTTCGCCACATGGTCCCGAAGAAAATGGTGACGGACGTCAATGTGCTTGATCCGTGAGTGTTGGACCGGGTGGCACGCTATCTTCACCGCGCTCTCGTTGTCGCATAGGAGAGGCACATGATCAAGTTTAAGCCCAAAGTCAAACAATGATTCTGTCAAGTAAAGAAGTTGTGCACAACAACTCCCTGCCGCTGTACACTCAGCCTCAGCAGTAGATAGCGCCACGGAGTTCTGTTTCTTTGACGCCCATGACACAAGACACCTACCAAGAAGGGACAAGCCCCGAAAGTGCTCTTGCGATCAATCTTGTACCCGGCATAATCTGAGTTAGAATAGCCTAGGAGCTCAAACCGCGCGCCCTTCGGGAACCAAAGGCCTATGCTAGGTGTGTTTCAGGTATCGAAAGATTCGTTTCACAGCAGTCAAATGCATTTATCTAGGGGAGGCTTGAAATCTAGCGCACATACACACACTAAATATGATGCCCGGCCTAGACGCAGTCAAATAGAGCAGAGCACCAATCATGGAACGGTAAAGCTTTTGGTCGACATATTTACCTTCTTCGTTGAGGTCGAGGTGGCAGTTCCTCCCCATTGGAGTTCAGATTTGCTTGCAGTCACTCATGTTGAAGCGCTTGAACAGGTCGTGGATGTACTTCTCCTTTGAGTTGCTTGATTTGAAATCCCAAGAAGAAGTTCAATTCGCCCATCATTGACATCTCGAACTCCTTGCTCATCATGGCGCTGAACTCTGTGACCAAGGACTCATTTGTGCTACCAAAGATGATGTCATCCACATAGACCTGGCACAGGAACAGATCTTCATCTACCATCTTAGTGAATAGAGTCATGTCGACCCTTCCGATCGTGAATCCCTTGCCGATGAGAAAGTCCCTTAGCCTTTCGTACCATGCTCTGGGTGCTTGCTTGAACCATACAAAACCTTTGACAGTTTGTACATATGATCAGGGTGCTGTGGGTCCTCGAAGCCTGGAGGTTGCTCAACATACACTAATTCCCCAATGTAGCCGTTCAAGAATGCACTCTTAACGTCCATCTGCTAAGCACAACGTTGTGACATGTTACAAATGCCACAAGCAGCCAGATAGCATCTAAACGCGCCACTGGAGCATATGTGTCTCTACAGTTTACACCCTCGATCTGTGTGAAGCCCTGAGCTACAAGTCTAGCCTTGTTGCGCACCACCACTCCAAGCTCATCTTGCTTGTTCTTGAATACCCACTTGGTGCCTATCACATTGTGGTCCTTTGGTCTCTCAACCAGCGTCCAGACTTGGTTCCTCTCAAAATTGTTCATCTCCTCATGCATCGCATTGATCCAGTCTAGGTCACTCAGTGCCTCTTCTACTTTCTTTGGCTCAAGCTCAGACACAAACGCCGTGTGCTCACAGAAGTTTGCTAGAGCAACGACCTCACTGATGCTGGCTGTCCTTGACCTTGTTTGCACACCTTGAGTCAAGTCCCCAATTACTTGATCAACTGGACGATCACGAGCAATGGTGTGATGGGTCTTGATCAACTGAGGTGGTAGCTTGACTGACTATGCATCTGACTTACAAGCTGTCTCTGTCTCTAAAATTGGCTCCACACTTGAGCTATCTTGAGGCAAAGCTCCCCCTGAGTCTGGCACTTGCTCAGGGCTCTTGAAACTTCAACAGGTCTCACATTGCCAGCCAGTATCCCCTCCACTGCCTTTGCCAACTGCTCACCATCCACATCATCCAAGTTCTCATGCTCTCCTTGGCTCCCATTAGACTCGTCAAACTTGGCATCGCAGCTCTCCTCAATCAAGCCACTGGACTCATTGAATATTCTGAAATATGATCCCCTGGCTGAGTAGCCCAGAAAGATCCCTATGTCGCATCTGCTCTGGAACTTGCCCAAGTGCTCCCGCTTCTTCTTGATGTAGACCTTGCAGCCAAAAACTCTGAAGTATGAGACATTGGGTCGTCTTCCCACGAGCAGCTCATAGGATGTCTTCTTTAGGAGCTTGTGAAGATACAGTCTGTTGATGCAGTGACAGGCTGTGTTGACTGCTTCAGCACAGAACAGATGTGAAGTCTTTTATTCATCTAACATTGTCCTCGCCATCTCATGAGCGTCCTGTTCTTCCTCTCAACCACCCCATTTTGTTGAGTGTAGGTAGCTGACACTACAAGAAGAAACCCCCTATAGCAACGTATACATGCATTGCTAAAAGCTCAAATATGCATTGCTATGGTCTACACCAACGCATTTAATCTGCGTTGCTGTAGAGGCCGTAGCAAAGGTCTATTACTACGTATAGAGATCCGTTGGTAACAGCATTTTGGGCTTTCTTTACAAACTTTTTGAAAACATTTCCAGTTGGAGTTTTGTCAGGTAGAAAGAAAACTCAAGTGTATCGGGAGAAGTCATCAACAATGAGTAAGCAATAGAGATTTCCCCCGATACTCATATAGGTTGTTGGCCCGAAAAGATCCATGTGTATAAGCTCGAGAGGTCGAGATGCAGACATGACATTCTTGGCAGGGTGTGAGCTTGCCACTTGCTTGCCGGCCTGACAGGCACTGCAAAGCTTGTCTTTTTCGAATGTCACATCTTGCACCCCAAGAACCAACTCGTTTTTGAAAAGTTTCTTCAAATTTGCCATGCCGACATGTCCAAGACGTCTATGTCAAAGCCAACCAAGAGAGACTTTGGCAACAAGGCAAGTCGAGACAGATGCAGCAGGTTCATTAGAGTTCACAAGAAACAAAATTTCAAACCGAAAGCCTTTGACACAAGTTTTTCATTTTTGTCCAAAACCAACAAGCCCTCAAGTGAGAAATTACAATGGAACACCAAATCATATATTTGGGCAGCAGAGAGGAGGTTATAGCTCAAAGTTTTCACTAGTAGCACATTGTCAATTGAGAGATCTAAAGAAATTGCTACCTTTCCAACTCCAAGAACCTTGCTCTTGCTTCCATCTCCAAAAGTGACCTTGGGGGAATCTTGCCTTCCTCCCCTATTGAGGTGAACAACTGGGGGTTGCCGGTCATGTATTGGGTGCACCCGCTGTCGATGATCCAATAGCACCCTCCACTCCGGTAGTTCACCTATCATGAGAAGATATCACTTATGTGACTCAGGGACCCACACAGGAGGTCCCCGAGGGTTAGCCTTCAAACCAGAAGCAATAGGAGCAAACCGATCAATCAATGACTTGGGCACCCAAACATGTGCCTTGTGCTCATTCTTAGACTTGAGCCCAACAAATCTAGCAGTCACTCTACCTTTGGAATTTTTCTTTAGCAGATAGTGATCATACAGCTCAGCATGTGCTCTTGGGAATCTTGGTTGTGTATTGAGGTACCTAGGACCTTGCCAATTGTTGTAATACCTAGGACCATTCCAAGTGTTGTATCTAGGATCATGCCATGTGTTGTGCCCATTGTCCATCCTAGAAGTATTGTTGCTAGTGCGCAAGTTGTTACCATGCCTATTTTGAGTTTGATTATTCTTCTTCTTGGGGTAGGCATGATAGTAACTTTGCCTCATGGTAGATGCTCGAGGAACACTTGATTTCTTTCTCCCTTTTGGCTTCTTTGGGATAAAACCCAAGCCACCCTTTTGGGAGGTTTTTCATTGTTCCTTGAGCATCTTATCCAAGGCCAAGCTACCCTCATAGCACTTCCCAAGCCCCTTATTAAACTTATCAAGTTTAGACTTCAACTCAGTATTTTCAATGGCGAGCTCCCTAGCAGCAAGTGCAAATTTGCAATTATCAGGAGTACACACTAATGCATTGCTAGAGGAACCGCTAGAAGTGGAAGCCAACACATTGCAATCATGGGTAACATCAGGACAAGCAAGAGTCAAGTCAACAACAGATGCAATAGCAACAGAAGTAACAGGCATAGCTGAAGCAACATCCACAGCATCAACAGGTATAGTATCAACCGGCTGAGCAAGAGGCAAAGCAACCAACTCATTATTCTTAGCCAGAAGTGTCTCATGGTTCGCCCTAAGCGCATCATATGTACTCATGAGATCATCTAGGGATTCATTCAAAGCATCGCACTTTTGTTCTAGCACATTGCACTTAGATAATAAATTTTTGTTAGAGTCTAGCAAAACGTTATGCCCAGATTCTAAACTATCACATCTAGTGGCAAGATTTTTACACTTAGTTTACAACCCAATCAAGGTTTTACCAAGCTCTAGATTCTTCAGTGTTTCTTTCTTATAGCGCTCACAATCTTCCCTGAGACAATCACGTATGCCTTCAACATCCACATCAGAATCAGAACCAGAGTCGCTCACCTCGCTATTTGGTCGAGCCATCAGGCACTTGGAAGTACCAGCAGGAGTTGGTGAAGCCTTTGCCGATGTAGAGGAAGTAGTAGACGAAGACTCATCGTCACCAGAGTACCACTCTTGAGGTTCCGCAACCGCCGTGAAGCATCTTGGAGTGAAGGCTGGAGGAGGCGGCACAGACTCAGCTATCGCCATGGTGGCCTACTCTTAATCAGCTGACTCCTCCTCATCTCGTGAAGCTGATGTGTCGCTGGTGCTATCATCGGTCACCCATTCTCCCACAAAGGCTAGCCTCTTGCCTTGCGAGGAGCGACCCTTGAACCCTGACTTCTAGGGATTCTTTTTCTTGTTGTCCCTCAGTCTTGCCTTCTCGCCATCACCTTTCTCCCTTCCGTTGTCCTTGTACTTGGTATTACCCTTCTGGGGACACATTGAAACGATGTGTCCCTTCTCCTAACACTCATAGCATCGATATGATGCATGGGTGTTTCTGCTCATACTCTTCTTGCCTCCATAGCCGTTTCTGCTCATGAACTGGTTAGCTTGCTTCATAAACAAGCCGAAGTGTTGGAAGCCATCCTCGAGCTCATTCCATGTCATCTCACCACCGTCCTCAGCTTGACTTGACTTGAGGCCACTCTGCTTGGATCCACTGGCCTTGAGGGCGATCACTTGATTCTTTGCTGGAGCAGGGGCATCCTTAGGATCATTGCGGAGCATCATCTCATGCGTGGTGATAGAGGCCAGCGTCCGTGACCACCTCCACGCACCAAAAAGGCATGGCGATTAGAGGCGCTTCTGTTACGAAAAGTCCTTGTTGGCTGCCCTTGTCGACAGGTGGAGGCCAGAGACGCATACGTTTCACCTACACATCAATGAGATGGCTCCTACCCTATAGGACGTTGCGTACTTTCTAGGCCTTCTGTGTGCGGGTGCGGCGGTGGTGGCTATCGACCCCTCGCCATCGTGGCATGTGGACTTATGTGCCCGCTTTGCCGGAGTCGCCCCCTCGGGGCACGATCTTGGGCCTTCTCCACCTCCAAGATGTACGGGCCACCCAAGTGGTGGCTGCTTCAGTTCATGATAACCCATCATTCAACATTACTAGCGTTCTGATTTTTATTTCGCATCACTTATATGAAATTAACTGTACTTATGCAGGTCGAGAGCATCCGCCCAGAAGCAGACGAGGCCACCGTGTCCAGGCATTTGGAGGCCTATCTTCTATGATTGTTTGGGAAGGTGCTCTTCACAAGCGGGGAAGGGCACGTGGTGGACAAGTCGCTTATCTTCTACGCGCGTGCCATTGCAAACTTGACATACGCCGAGGTCCTGCAGTTCAGCTAAGATTCTACGGTCCTCACCACCACATATAGGGAACTCTATGACGCTTGCCTGAAGATACAAGATGCGGAGCTTGTGTTTACTGGGTGCCCGCTTCTCCTGCACCTGTGGTCGTATGAGAGGTTCCCCATCTGGTGACCTCTCATGGATCACAGTATCTACACCAACTCCTTGTACAATTAGGCTCGTGAGGACAAGCCCACAATGGGCTCTCTGTGGTTTCGTAGGAAGGTATGATTTTATGTAATTGTTAATTTGAACCTCATTTTAAATTCACTCTGCAAGCATAATTTTGCACATTTCCACGTACGCAGGGGATGTGGGCTCACGTGCATCTAAACCGGGACTACCCAGACTTTACCAGGTAGTTTGACAAGCCGCTCCAGTCCAACATCGTGTGGACGCCTTACACGCCTGACCGGATCGAGGCTCGCGCACCACTGGGCCTTTCCTCCCTCTGCGAGTGTGACTCCGAGTACTGACTGACCATCAGGCCAGTTCTCTTCGACATCTTCATCGAGGAGTACTCACCCCAAAGGGTGATGTGACAGTTCGGTATTCGTCAGGTCGTCCCTCCGCCCTTGGCTAGAGTTTGCCTGCCACCAATCACATGAAAGTTTGTTCTTTCCTTTATTTAACATTTTTTGTTATGTATGAATTTGCGGTGCCACTACAAGAATCTAGATTGTTTTCATCAGCCAGGTACTGATGTAAATAAGGCAAAAACTGATGTAAATATGCTGATGTAAATAGGCTGATGTTATCCCGTTGATGTAAATACAACTATTTACATCAGCCCTGATGTAAATAGCTTCTATTTACATCAGCCTGAAGGCTGATGTAAATATGTCTTGTAAATAGCTTCTATTTACATCAGCCCTATTTACATCAGCTGGAATGCTGACGTAGCACCTATTTACATCAGCTTATGGCTGATGTAAACACTACAAAAAATATGACATTCTGTGACGTATTTTTTGTGACAAGTTAGTAATATGTCATTGATTTATGACGTTTTACAAAGAAAGCGTCATAACAAATAACAGAAGGTGTAATCCTACTTTTTTTATGACGAATAAAAGAAAACGTCACAAATAACATCACCAACGGCAAGAAAACAAATGTCACAAACCAATATAACAAAGTGTTGTGATGAAATAATTTTGTTATAAGAATTTTTAAGTTTAAAATATTATTCAAATATTTAAAATGCAATTGAACCTAAATAGTGGAAATCTAACTGATTTGAAATTTTTATATATGATTGAATTCAAAAATTCAAATCTTGATGAATTTGAAATGAAATGGAATTTGTTATTTTTCTAAACCTAGTTGAATTAATATAAAATTTGAATTTCTTAATACTTGAAATTGCACGGAAGTGGCCTATTTGCACTTTGCAATGCAAGATACAAGTGGTTTTTCATCAAAAAATGCCAGGCACCAGTACTCAGTACCTACGATGCATGAATTACTTGTTTGGACTAATTCTCAACAGCCTTGCAATAATCATTCATGATCTTGAGTAATCTTATTGATGAAATTAGCAATCTATCTGTACAAACTTTCTGCTTACTCAAGGATTTACTTGAAGCTAGAACCATATGCACACCAACTTTCTGTTTGATGCAGGTTCTTCTCATGACCCTTCAAAATGCACCTCCAGGTCTTGACTATGACCGCGATAAACGATTCTCGAAGGTAGTACTAGCCCTTTCAGCGAACTCTCAGTTTGTGATGTCTTTGTTTACCCTTCTAATGAAGGTTTTTCAGTTGTAATCAGTCTTTCAAGGAAATGGTTGCGATGTGCTTGGTGAAAGATCAGACTAAGAGGCCAACAGTTGAAAAGCTACTAAAGCATTCATTTTTCAAGAATATAAAGCCTCCAGAGCTGACTATTAAGAGTATTTTAACTGATTTGCCTCCTTTGTGGGATCATTCATTTTTCAAGAATATAAAGCCTCCTGAGCTGACTATTAAGAGTATTTTAACTGATTTGCCTCCTTTGTGGGATCGTGTGAAGGCACTCCAGGTTTTTTGCTAATGCAATTTCTTCTTGATCTTTTACTTAAATACGGGAGACGTTAATATTCTGTAAATTTCCTGTGTTTTTCAGCTAAAAGATGCAGCACAGCTAGCTTTGAAGAGGATGCCTTCTTCCGAACAGGAAGCACTTTCTATGGTTTGTGATATTAGGGGGTAACTGACTTATATTTCAACATTATATACACAGGTCCTTTTCATTATCTGATTTTGTTGGCGATGTTCAAGAAATGATCAAGCCTGTTCTTTCTGCATACTCAGAGGTAACTCTTGTCTTGCAAAGAAGCAATTATCACATCATTGAATTTGTGTGATTGTGGATTGTCCTAATTCGAACCAGTTTACCCCACACTTGTTCTATCGGAACCAACTTGCACAACTATGCACTGTCAGATGGTTTAGTGCATAAACAATTTACATAAACTTAGAATTAAGGTTGAATAAATTTTTCTAGCTTTCTGAATCTGTAATTTGGCCATCAGGATTCAAGGGTGATTCTTCAATACCCGTTCGCTGCACCTTATTCTAAAGAAAGTTTAAATTTTTTGTTAGGAATGTATACTCATATAATCAAAGTTCACTATCAGTCTATCAGTATCAGTACAAAACCCCCTTTCAACGGCAGGCAAGAGATTGTAGAGATGACAGTACTAGGGCAAAGCATGTTATTGACATGACTGAAACTAAACTGTGCAAACCTGACATATATTATTGCATCTTAAATTTGGTTATCAGTAGCAAACTGAAACTGCATTTCTTAGTTCTTTGTTCATTACAACTCTAGTTTTGTGGCAAAAATAGCATGCACCGGTAGTTTATTCATTCTAGCTTGCCACACCTTGTCTAATCGACAACTTGCAAAGTTTTTATTCATTCCAAATTAGCTGGCTCTGTACTTGTTCCAGAAAGTTTATGTCATCCATTAGGTAAATCTGGACCGGCATTCATCCACCAAAGCAGTATACCCAAACGTTAGGTCCTGTCCGAACCTGTTGCTATCTCATGCTCCTGTCAATTGCCTCATTGATTCCTCAGCAATATACATTAGGTAAATCTGGACCGGCATTCATCCACCAAGGCAGTATACCTAAACATCAGGTCCTGTCCGGACCTGGTGCTATCTCATGCTCCTATCAATTGCCTCATTGATTCCTCAGCAATATATTTGCTTGTTCTGTGTAATGGTGCACTTTTCTATGAAATCTATTGGTGTAACTTGAACTCATCTAAGAACTTTTCGCTTGCAGTTGGAATACCTCTCCTTAAGGAATCTGGTCAAGAGGAAACGGAACAATGGTGTTTTCATGTAATTTTAGTTCCTCAATTTGCAAGCATTGTGTTGCACACAGGTGTTTTTTTTTGTTAAGCGCTTTTCAAGGACTAGTTCAAGAATCTGTTTGTGTGTCATGTTTTGGTGGCAAATTCAATTGTATTTATGTTTCCATGTACAATGTGCCGATGAATATTTGTACTATTTGGTCACTTGTTAATTTATAATGAATTTATTTGTGTAAAAATTGTCTATATTTATTTATGTCATGATAAATTATGAGCTATAATTGGGTCTAAATACATTATTGGGCTAGAATTAATGAGCTTTCTAAATTGATTTGGTTTTGAATAATTGTGACGATAAAATTCATCACAACATTTTGCCACGTTACCTGTCATGTCATCTATCTAGCACCATCCTAGTCATTTTCTTGTGACGTTTTTGTTTTACACTGTGACGTTTCGTAGCGTCATAATTCTTTGTGACGATGAAACGTTTGTCACAAATTTTGTGACGTTTTTTCCTGCTTTGTCACAGAAGGGCTTTAGAGACGCACCTTCTGTAACAGATTGATGTGCCGATGAATATTTGTATTATTTGGTCACTTGTTAATTTATAATGAATTTATTTGTGTAAAAATTGTTTGGATTTATTTATGTGATGACAAATTGTGAGCTATAATGGGGTCTAAATACATTATTGGGCTAGAATTAATGAGTTTTCCAAATTGATTTGGTTTTAAATAATTATGACGATAAAATTCGTCACAACATTTTGCCACATCACCTGCCATGTCATCAATCTAGCACCATCCTAGTCATTTGTTTGTGACGTTTTTGTTTTAAATTGTGACGATTCATAGCGTCATAATTCTTTGTGACGATGAAACGTTTGTCACTAATTTTGTGACGTTTTCCCTTGTTTTGTCACAGAAGGGTTTTAGAGACGCACCTTCTGTGACAAATTGATTTTCGTCACAGGAGCGTCACAGATTGGATACGGTGACAAAAAAACCCCTATTTGTGACGATATCTGATTGTCACAGAAGGCCATATTTCTTGTAGTGCATGTTGACTCGTATGCTTTGGTATCATCAAACGCTACACCGTAACAGAGTAGTCATAAAGGTGACTATTGGGTATGCCACGATACATAGACAGGAGTGTGATGATCAAGATGGAATTTGCCCCTCCTCGATATCAGGAGAGATACCTCTGGGCCCCTGTGTGGATCGATAGGGAAAACGCACGGCCGTGCTAATATGACTAAGGAGTTAGTCATGGTTTGTATCCATTACACTATGGAGTGAAGTAGTCGAGCTATCAACAAGGGTGGCGCGCATCTCGCCTTGAGTTTGACTGGTATCGTGTGGCAAAGGGATAGGTATGTGAGTGTATCAAGGTTCAGCCGAATATTGATTATGTGCATTCGGGGATCAATACGTACTACTAGGTGCCGCTGTTGATTGGTGGATCAAAAACAGGTTTTCGGATCCATGGCCGACTTGTACTGAATCTAACGGGTCACACACTTAACGGGCTGGAACTGTTTAACGGGTTTATACGTGGATATGATCTGCGTAGGAGATAGAATCCTGGCGGTCTGAAGCCCACTAGCATGACTATATAATGGGAGGTATAGGGGCGGTGTTATAAGATGAGTTAAGTCTTCACCATGCCTAGCCGTCGCGCACCCCCTCCTACTCCCCAGAAACCCTAGCCGCATGGCGAGGTGCTAGCACACCCCGTTTGGTGTTCCTGCTCGGTACGTGTGGATACCGCTAGATGCACTGCCGTACGCGGACGCGCTGTTCTGTTGGATCATCGACGATCACAGGTGAGACATCGGCGAGAACTCGGCGAGCACTTGGCGAGCACTGGCGAGGGCAGGCGAGCACTCAGTGGTGATCAGGACGTGTACGTCTACTTCCTCTACGCGGGAGAATCTGCTTCTGCTGCACCTGCGCGTCAAGGGTAACGATCTGTGATCCCCTACTTGCATGTGATCTTGGGTGAATCATGGTGAAAAATTTTGATTTTGTGCTCGCATAGCCTACCCGTTTCCCAGCATGGGCCTGTCAATGTGGTACATGGCCTAAATGGTGGGCTGACAAGTGGGCTTCACGGCCTAAATGGCTTCGGTGCTCCTCTTGCTCATCGTGATAAGTCTGTCTTTGGCTACTACCAGCCCGGTCCTCTAGTAACCATTCCAGACCTCAATGTCGGACACACTGCTATCGCTGGATATTGGTGCCCCCGTTGAAGCCAATGAGACAGTTGACGGACATCATGCGCAAGGCATCAGCATTGGGAGCATGGCCTCGCTCGTCCCCGTGGTACTCGACCTCAACAACCCCAACTATCACTGGTGGCACGGGCTCTTCCTTGTGACGCTTAGCCGCTACGCCCAGGCCGATCACGTCCTCTCTCTGCTCGGTCACTTCTCCGATCTGGCATGGGTCCGTATGGGCTACATCGTTCTATCCTAGATAGACGACCGCATCACGCTGGATTTTCTGGAGGTAGTAATGACCACCACCGCCACAGCCGTGGCGTGTGGACCAGTCTTGAGGACCAGTTCCTCATGAATCAGGAGATGCAGATCCTCTACGCCGAGGCACAGGTCCAGGCCCTTTCCCAGGGGGACCTCTCCATCACCCACTACTGTCGCCGCCCCCGAAGCCTTCCAGACAACCTTGCAGACCTGGGTTAGCCGGTCAATGACCGCACTCAGGTCCTCGCCATGCTTCGCTGGTTGAACGATCACCAGCTTCAGTGGTGGGACCGGGCGCCCACCTATGCCGTCCTACTACAACTCCTAGACCGGTACAGTCTACCTCTAGCTTAATCAAGGCCCAGGCATCCTTGGGCCTGCTCGCCTTAGTGCACCAATACTTCGAGTACGCCTCAGCGACCGCATCCCTATGCCCTCACTGCCGCTGCTAGCCACGCCGCTCTTCCACAGCATAAAGGGTTGGATCAGGGCTCATTGTAGCCTTCTACCCCCGGCTCATGGAACATGATGGTGGGGGGCAGCTGCGATGAGCAATCCTTGGACAGTGCCTTCAACACCATGTCTCACTCCGTCCCCCAGCACGACGGAGTGGTACATGGACTCGGGGCCACCTCTCACATGACTTCATATGCCGGTACTCTCTCCTCCTCTCATCCATCATCTCCCTCCTGCCCGTCCAACATCATTGTTGCCTCCAAGGGTCACCTGCACGGGTCACCTCACCTTTCCCATGCCACAAGAACCTATTACTTTACGTCATGTCCTTATCACTCCCCACCACATAACAATCTCATTTATGTTCGTCAGTTTACTATCGATAACCACCGTTCTGTTGACTTTGACACGTCTGGCTTCACCGTACCAGGAGCGTTCTCGTCAGATGCAATACCTCCAGAGACCTCTACTCCTTCACTCTAGCATCCACCAGTCATGCCCTTGCCGCCACCACCTCCACGAGAGAGCTTTGGCATCGTCGTCTTGCCTACCCTGGCCATGACATATCTCTAGGCTAGCTAGCTCGGCCTCCATATCTTGTAACTTTGTTATGCTTGTTAGTTAGGTCGTCATGTTCGTCTTCCTTATGTTTGGACTCAGTTTGGCACAACCATCAAGTGTGTCCAAACTGACAACGGCTGCGAATTTGATAACACAACATTTAGGTCCTTCTTCATCACTCTTGGTGTTGTTTTTCGCATGTTGTGTCCCAACACTTCTCCTCAGAATGGTAAGGCTGAACGAGCCATTCGTACCATCAACGACGTGATGCGTTCAGGCGAGTCTCCCCCTCCTTTTGGGTCGAGGCTCTCCACGCAACCACCTACCTTCTCAACATACACCCCACCCCACCCTCTTCTATTTCACTCCTCACTTTGCCCTTTTCGGCACTCTCCCCGTCTATGACAATATTCATGTGTTTGGTTGCACCTGCTACCCTAATCTTTCTAGCACCACCCCGCACAAACTCGCTCCCTGCTCTACCCTTTGTGTCTTCCTCGGATATCCCTTCGATAACCAAGGCTGGAGATGTTTCGATCTCACATCGAACCATGTCATCATCTCTCGGCATGTCACCTTTGATGAGTCGCACATCCCTTTTGCTTCCAGCCCTTCCACCCCGCCATCTCCCATAGATCCCGATTTTCTACCGAACGAGGCGGTCCTCCTGTGCCATAGGAGTAAGTGTCTCGTTGCCTTCTGCTGGTACCTTCGCTGTCCCCCGGTGGCCACATCGACCGCCCCTGCCCCACCAGTTGTCACATCAACCACTTCTTCCACGCCGGTGTCTCTACCGACCACCGTGGTCACCGCTGTCCTGTTGGATCCCCTCCATAGGTCGTTCCCAGTGGTGCCACTATCCCGGCTGTCTTTCCGCCTCCTGCTACCCCCGTTGGTATCACACCACGGGTTTTTGCCAGTAGGTCCCACTTTGTTGCCTCTATTGGCTTTACGCTGTAGGTTGTTGCTAGCAGTGTGCCACTAGTGGTTGTCAACAGTGACATGTCCACTCTACCTGCCGTGTTGCCGGCTGCGCCGGCGCTTCCGGCCTCATCTTCAGCCACTCCTTGCCCGTCGGTCGCCATTGCCCCTGTCGACTTTGTTCCTCAGGTTGTTGCCAGCGGTGCCACCTCCTCAACGGTCAGCTTCTCCACCTTACCTCTTTTGATCAATGACCACTACGGTCACTCGTCGTAAGTCTGGAAAGCAACTTCAGCCTCCAAAGCATTTCAACATGCATGCTGCAGTGTTATCCTCTCCGTCCCAGTCCTACCGCACAGCTCTCACCGACCCTAATTGGCGCGACGCCATGGCCAAGAGTTTGAGGCCCTTCGCGCCAACAATAAGTGGGACCTTGTCCCACGTTCTCTTAGCGCTAATGTGGTCACCGGCAAGTCGATTTTCCAACAAAAGTTGTATGCAGATGGTTCTCTTGGCCGCTACAACTACAAGGCTTGCTGGGTTCTTTGGGGCTTCATCTAGTGCCTCGGTATTGACTATGACGAGACATTCAGTCCATTGGTCAAGCCAACTATGATCCGGACTGTGTCTTCCTAGCTCTTTCCCGAGGCTGGTCGATCAGGAAGCTTTATGTCAACAATGCTTTTCTTCACGGGACACTCACGGAGACAGTCTACTGTGCTCAGCCGTCAGATTTTGTGGACACTTCTCTTCCTGATCATATATGTTGGCTTAACAAATCTCTCTACCTTCTCAAGCAAGCCCCCCGAGCCTGGTACAGTACCATTGCTTCGTATCTACGTTCTCTTGGGTTCGTTGAGGCAAAGTCGGATACTTCTCTTTTCGTCCAAAGTCGTGGTTTAGACACAGCCTATCAGTTACTCTACATGGATGACATTGTGCCGACAGCCTCTTCGGATGACCTGCTCCGACAGATTATCACTGCCCTTGATCAACAGTTTTCTTTGAAGGATCTTTGTCCCCTACACCACTTTCTCGAAGTTGCCGTCCAGTCTTAGTCTGGTGGTCTTCTTCTCTCCAAGAGGCTAAATATACTGAATATCTTGAAGCGCGCTGGCATGACATCTTGCAAGCATTTCAACACTCCCGTGGACACTGCCTCGAAGCTCTCTACGGATGGACCATATGTGCCCGATGCCACCCTTTACCGCAGCCTTGCAGGGGCCTTGCACACTACAAGAAAAGTGATTATCTGTGATGAAAACGCCGTGACATTTCCAATTCCCGTCATGGAAAAATGTTTTTTTGTGACACTTTGTTTCTGTTCGTCATAGATCGTAGCCTGCATCGGTCGGCCAGGTTTTTCAGTGATGAAACATAAAATTTTGTCATAAAACACTCGTAGATATCGTCATAAAAATGAGGGCCTCGTGTTCGGCTACTGATCCAAGGATGACGTCACATACATATGTATACGGTGATGATATATTTTCGTCATGATGTCTGGCGTGGCCAAGTGGGTATGTTGTGTGTCTGACGTCGCATTTTTTGTTTTGAAAAATAAAATTTCTAGAATTGTGGAGCCCCCTGAAGTTCGTAGTGCATATGGGACCCACGTTTGGGCCACAAGTAAAAAATCTTTTTAACGCTGCCGCTCCTGGGAATCGAACCTGCGATCTGTGCTATAAGGCAATGACATTGTTCCACTGAGCTAAATTAGTTTGTGAGTTACAAATAGATTATGAATTTTATGTACCGTACTATGAAGCTTACCTGCCAGACATTCAACGGGGCGCAAACTGGCGAGTTGTGCAGAAGTTTGAGCATAGGCATCTATATAATGTGACTGAAAATGAGAAGCCTAATGATGTTGGTGCATACCAAGAAGGAGAATGTTCTGATAATGAATGTAATGTGCAAGATAGTAATCCACCTTCGAACACTTTGCGCCGTGATGACGATGAGGAAGCCCAACATGTTGAGGCTACTGTACTGCACAACATAGTCAACCAAACTAGACAGGTGGATAGTTCAAGTGAGTCCGATGAAGATGACACTTTCGTGCAGTTTGTTAGCGATAATGAGCATGACGATATTTCGATGGACGAGAGCGATGACAATTAGGTCTGTACATATAGATTTCACCTTTGGTGTTATCATTCATGTGGTTTTATTTATGTCATAGACCAAAACTAGATCTACTACTTACACTTTGTTTTAAAATTTCAGCAAAGGAATGTCAAATTGAAGGATAAAAAAGAGAAGTGGGTATCCTAGAAGAATATGAAGGCATGGATTTGCAATCTTTGTCATATGCAATTCTAAACCTCTCTACAAAATATATGTTAACCTAGCTGTACAATTTTTAGATTTTCAAGTTGTATTTGTTATTTCAAAATGTATGGCCAGTTATGATAAATAATCAGAGATGTTATTGTTAGATTTTGCATGATTAAGAATCAGATATGGATTCTTCATAATTGCAGCAAAGGGGTTTATTCAGTTTTGCCAATATATTTCAGTTTTGGGCAACATTTCAGTTCCACCCATATATTTTTGTTCTGGACAGGGGCAACATCACAGTTTGGTCACAACATTTTCAGAATTCACCTTTAAATAATCATTCACTTTGTACAGAAATATTGAGCAAAACACTTTGTACAACATTCAGAACACAGTCACACACACTTTGTACAAAATTTACACTTTCTACAGAATTCAAACAAAGAGAGATGCTCGAAGCTGCCCTTTGGCAGTGAACAAAATTCAAACAGAGAGAATCAGCTATCATCCTACAAGCATACAAATGTTGTCTCTCTTCTTCGAGGAAGATCCTCGACGGATCTGCTCTTGACATATGCCGGGAGTAAAATTGTAATTTGGACAAGCTTGCCATCCTTCACATATTTCCAGAGCTCATCCAGTAGATTATTAGTCTTTGTGCAAGCAATCTAGTTGTATCGAAGAAAATCTTCTGTAAAAAGAACCAAGGAAAAAATATCAGTGTCTTGTACAATCTAATTAAATCAGTAGAATGTCCTTAGGGCATTCTATAATTTGCTCATAGAGATTGATTATGAATAGTTGTCCATATTGACTTATTGAGAGTACAATGGAGCAAATGCAAACAGAACCAGTAACAAAATTCTCAATTTCACCACATTATGGGAATAAATCATGGATTTGGTCAATATCCATCATTAAGCAAACAAATATGCATCTTGAGCTAGCTATATTCTATCTTCAGCATTTAGAAAGGCAGTAGAAGAAACAAATGTTAGTTTTTTGAGCTGAAGCATACAACACCATGTAAGGCCTTCTGGTTTACATCCAAAATTTCAGAAACTGCAGACCACATTGACCAAAATAATTAATGGCAAAACTTGTAAACAACTCAAATGCACTTTATCTCCAAAATAAGGCCAAGCATAATTCAGTGTAATCAAATTTACAGAAATAAAAGCAAATGTAATCCGCGAATTTATTTTCTCCGTTTAGAACCACTTGGCCACTTGAGCTCTTATAAAGAGATGCAGGTGTGCATAGACTGGTAGTCTGATGCACATTCATGAGGGAATCAAAATAAATTTCACACTGACACACTCATTAGTTATATACAGATCATGTACATTTCTATTCTGGTACAAAATTCGAGCACATACTAGTAGCTAAATCAAAGCTACAAAGGACATAAATTCTTATCAGGTATTGCAATCTAATACATTATACGAAGTTATACGACTGATAATGAATGTAACGTGCAAGATAGCACATACTAGTAGCTAAATCAAAGCTACAAAGGACATAGATTCTTATCAGGTATTGCAATGTAAAGCAGCTCCTGTGATTCCCCTACACCAGATGGAAGAATCTGCTCTTTTTTTCAGCTAGTTGTCACTTGTTGTTGGGTCTCCTCTTCTAATGTTACATGAGTTGATTTTCCACCAGAAACGGAATACAAATTAAAGGTAAATGTGCCAATGTCTGAATTAGAGCTTCTGCTCTCTGTCTCTTCCTACAGAGAGTAGGCACTAGGTCTAAAATCACGGTTGAAACACAATGGTATTCCATTTCTCAGTTATAAGTATGGAGGTTACATGTCAAAATTGAGAAATCAAAATTGTTCTATCTGTAAAGCAACAATGCAAAAGCAAAATTGTCGTGCCAAGACACAAAAGCAAAATACAGGGTACACTACAAATTGGAAAAGCAAAAGCTCTGTCCATGGATGCCGCCCTCGCCGCGCCGCCGCTGAGCTCCTCCATGGATGTCGCCCTCGCCGCACCGCCGCTGAGCTCCTCCATGGATGCCTGCAGCCTTCGCCGCGCCACCGCTGAGCTCCTCCATGGTTGCCGCCCTCGCCGCGCCGCCGCTGAGCTCCTCCATGGCAGACGCCCTAACCACGCCGCCGCTGACCTTCTCCATAACCACGCCGCCGCTGAGCTCCTCCATGGCAGACGCCCTCGCCGCGCCGCCAGCCAGCCGTCGTCGGGAGGGTAGGGTCTTTTACGGGAAGGTGGGGAGAGCATCGACAGATACAAGCCCGGTCTTCGATTCCTAGTTAGGCATTTTTTTTTGTCTTAGCTAGGCTGGCTCCAACATAGTGTGGGTTCAATATTTTTCATCTAATGCTTGTCTCCACAAACCGGTCAAGGCCATGTACATTTCAGCGTAGCGTAGCGTTTCAGTGAAATTTTACTGAAACACTACGCTACGTAGGGCTGGACGAAAAGCTCATTTTCTGAATTTTGGGCTCGATTTTGAATTACATCTGATTGAATTCTAGATTGTTCTAACATTAAAATTAGTTGATTTTAGACAACCTTCAAATGCATTTGGGCTCAGCTCGAGATTGGTCAAAAGCTCGATTATAAAGTTACCCCTCTAAAAAGCCTTGCAATAGCTCTGTGCCTGTCTCTACGCCCAAAAATGATTGGGCCGACAGGTGGCCAAGGTCTTTGTCAGAGGCCGATGAGGCCGGGCTAGATGGTCTAAGTAGCGGTCCAACGTAGAGAGGAGCTCGGGCAGATGACAGGGATATATAAAAGCCATGCAACAGCTCCGTGCTTGTCTCTACACCTGAACAATGAGTTGGATGGCGTGTGCTCTCTACCTTGTTGCAGTATTCACTCATTTTAGGCTACAACTTATATGCTTGTATTGTTAATGGCGTCCGGTACAACACCGTCGATCGTGAGAAAAACATGAAGACACAGAATAGTTCCATCATGGCTGAGGGTACTCATAAAGGCCAATACACGGATTTTTATGGTTCACTGAGAGAGATAATTGAGTTGGTATACAACTCAGATCTACAAATTTGTCGGTCAGTTGTTCTATTTCGATGTGATTGGTACAATCTAGAGGGCAAGACGAGAGGCATTAAAAATGATGGATATTTCAATTCTGTCAATATTGAGAGTTTATGGTACAAGACAGATCCATTTATTTTGCCCTCTCAAGCAAAAAAAATATTTTACCTACCAGACATTCAACAGGGCGCAAACTGGCGAGTTGTGCAGAAGTTTGAGCATAGGCATCTATATAATGTGACTGAAAATGAGAAGCCCAATGATGTTGGTGCATACCAAGAAGGAGAATGTTCTGATAATGAATGTAACGTGCAAGATAGTAATCCACCTTCGAACACTCTTTGTCGGAGGCCGGGCTAGATGTTCTAAGCACTTGATGGTCTAAGCACTATGTGCAATTTTCACTCATTTTAGGCTAAGTACAACTTATATGCAATGATTGGCCAGGGCCTTTGTCGGCGGCCAGTTGGAGCCGTACAGACCGGGTGCTCTCATCCCAATACATGAGGAGGAGGGGCCTCGTTGGTAAGAATCATGTAAGAGTTCTATGCTACTAGGGGGTTTGTCGGAGGATAGGGTGAGGCAGCACATGATGGATTCGGGCGGCTGTAGGACTTGTATGGACCGGGTGCTCTCATCCTTACCGATCTAAATTTTTTCTTATTTTCTCTCATCGTTTTGATCAATATCTTATTTTTCTCCCGCTTAATTGTTGTTAGCACAAGAATTGGGCGCCATGTTTTCCCGCACAAGAAAATTTTCTCCCGCCGCTTGCTCCCACTAAATTAAAAAAGGCCCACGTCCCAGCTGCACAGTGCATCCCCTAAATAGCCTCCTCCCTTCTCCACAGCTCCGGTTCTTCCACAAACCCTGAATCCACAGTTTGGTCACAACATTTTCAGAATTCACATTTAAATAATCATTCACTTTGTACAGAAATTTTGAGCAAAACACTTTGTACAACATTCAGAACCCACTGTCACACACACTTTGTACAAAATTCACACTTTCTACAGAATTCAAACAAAGAGAGATGCTCCAAGCTGCCCTTTGGCAGTGAACAAATTTCAAACAGAGAGAATCAACTATCATCCTACAAGCATACAAATGTTGTCCCTCTTCTTGGAGGAAGATCCTCGACGGATCTGCTATTGACATGCCGGGAGTAAAATTGTAATTTGGACAAGCTTGCCATCCTTCACATATTTCCAGAGCTCATCCAGTAGATTATTAGTCTTTGTGCAAGCAATCTAGTTGTATCCAAGAAAATCTTCTTTAAAAAGAACCAAGGAAAAAATATCAGTGTCTTCTACGATCTAATTAAATCAGTAGAATGTCCTTACGGCATTCTATAATTTGCTGATAGAGATTGATTATGAATAGTTGTCCATATTGACTTATTGAGAGTACAATGGAGCAAATGCAAACAGAACCAGTAAAAAAATTCTCATTTTCACCACATTATGGGAATAAATCATGGATTTGGTCAATATCCATCATTAAGCAAACAAATATGCATCTTGAGCTAGCTATATTCTATCTTCAGCATTTAGAAAGGCAGTAGAAGAAACAAATGTTAGTTTTTTTAGCTGAAGCATACAACACCATGCAAGGCCTTCTAGTTTACATCCAAAATTTCAGAAACTGCAGACCACATTGACCAAAATAATTAATGGCAAAACTTGTAAACAACTCAAATGCACTTTATCTCCAAAATAAGGCCAAGCATAATTCAGTGTAATCAAAATTACAGAAATAAAAGCAAATGTAATCCGTGAATTTATTTTCTCCGTTTAGACCCACTTGGCCACTTGAGCTCTTATAAAGAGATGCAGGTGTGCATAGACTAGTAGTCTGATGCACATTCATGAGGGAATCAAAATAAATTTCACAATGACACACTCATTAGTTATTTACAGATCATGTACATTTCTATTCAGGTATGGCTATCAATACATAAACCAGTATAGAAAAAAGAACAAAATTCGAGCACATACTAGTAGCTAAATCAAAGCTACAAAGGACATACATTATTATCAGGTATTGCAATGTAAAGCAGCTCCTGTGATTCCCCTACACCAGATGGAAGAATCTGCTCTTCTTTTCAGCTAGTTGTCACTTGTTGTTGGGTCTCCTCTTCTAATGTTACATGAGTTGATTTTCCACCAGAAACGGAATACAAATTAAAGGGAAATGTGCCAATGTCTGAATTAGAGCTTCAGCTCTCTGTCTCTTCCTGCAGAGAGTAGGCACTAGGTCTAAAATCACGGTTGAAACACAATGGTATTCCATTTCTCAGTTATAAGTATGGAGGTTACATGTCAAAATTGAGAAATAAAAATTGTTCTATCTGTAAAGCAACAATGCAAAAGCAAAATTGTCGTCCCATGACACAAAAGCAAAATACAGGGTACACTACAATTACAGGGTACAATACAAATTAGAAAAGCAAAAGCTCTGTCCATGGATGCCGCCCTCGCCGCGCCGCCGCTGAGCTCCTCCATGGATGCCTGCAGCCCTCGCCGCGCCACCGCTGAGCTCCTCCATGGTTGCCGCCCTTGCCGCGCCGCCGCTGAGCTCCTCCATGGCAGACGCCCTAACCACGCCGCCGCTGACCTTCTCCATAACTGCTGCCCTCAGGGCGCCACCGCCGAGATCCTCCATGGCAGACGCCCTCGCCGCGCCGCCAGCCAGCCGTGGTCGGGAGGGTAGGGTCTTTTACGGGAAGGTGGGGAGAGCATCGACAGATACTAGCTCGGTCTTCGATTCCTAGTTAGGCATATTTTTTTTTGTCTTAGCTAGGCTGGCTCCAACATAGTGTGGGTTCAATATTTTTTATCTAATGCTTGTCTCCACAAACCGGTCAAGGCCTTGTACATTTCAGCTTAGTGTAGCGTAGCGTAGCGTTTCAGTGAAATTTTACTGAAACGCTACGCTACGTAGGGCTGGTCGAAAAGCTCATTTTCTGAATTTTGGGCTCGATTTTAAATTACATCCGATTGAATTCTAGATTGTTCTAACATTAAAATTAGTTGATTTTAGACAACCTTCAAATGCATTTGGGCTCGGCTCGAAATCGGTCGAAAGCTCGATTATAAAGTTACCTCTCTAAAAATAAGTACAAATCATAAAAAATCGATCTGTGTTAATTTTAGAAAGAGCTCGAAAAAAGCTCGAGCTCGGCTCGAATCCACCCCTGACGCTACGCTACGTTAAGCTGAAATGTACAGGACCCAAATGAGTTTGTGAGTACAAATGCTATTTTAAATTTTTCTATACTTAGGCTTCAACAAACTTTTATTGTTCTAGGTAAAAATTCTAGAGATGACCTAGGGCGGACGATTGGGGGTGTGGGTGGGGTGGGTAAAAGCCTTGCAACAGCTCTGTGCTTGTCTCTACGCCCGAAAATGATTGGGCCGACAGGTGGCCAGGGTCTTTGTCAGAGGCCGATGAGGCCGGGCTAGATGGTCTAAGTAGCGGTCCAACCTAGAGAGGAGCTCGGGCGGATGACAGGGATATATAAAAGCCATGCAACAGCTCCATGCTTGTCTCTACACTCGAACAATGAGTTGGATGGCGTGCGCTCTCTACCTCGTTGCAGTATTCACTCATTTTTGGCTACAACTTATATGCAAAGATTGGGCCGACGGGTGGCCAGGGTCTTTGTCGGAGGCCGATGAGGCCGGGCTAGATGGTCTAAGCACTAGATGGTCTAAGCACTATGTGCAATTTTCACTCATTTTAGGCTAAGTACAACTTATATGCAACGATTGGCCAGGGCCTTTGTCGGCGGCCGGTAGGAGCCGTATAGACCGGGTGCTCTCATCCCAATACATGAGGAGGAGGGGCCTCGTTGGTAAGAATCATGTAAGAGTTCTATGCTACTAGGGGTTTGTCGGAGGACAGGGTGAGGCAGCACAGGATGGATTCGGGCGGCTGTAGGACTTGTATGGACCGGGTGCTCTCATCCTTACCGATCTAAATTTTTTCTTATTTTCTCTCATCGTTTTGATCAATATCTTATTTTTCTCCCGCTTAATTGTTGTTAGCACTTGACTAAAAAAAACAGCAAATTGGGCGCCATGTTTTCCCGCACAAGAAAAATTTCTCCCGCCGCTTGCTCCCACTAAATTAAAAAAGGCCCACGTCCCAGCTACACAGTGCCAGATTGAATAAAGAGACTAATAAAGAGATAGATGGTCAGTTGGTAGTATATTGTTTATTCTGAAATTTTGCTAAGGGCCATCCTATTACATACTTGATAGAAATTACCTAGTTTAACCAAACTACTAGCTGACAAAACTTGTTTGTGCTACTGGTACTTGTTTGTGCTACCTTGTTTAGTCATTAGCTAGCTTGTTTGTACTGATCTGAACTTGGTTTTAGATCTTTTTGGTCAGATTGTCATGATAATGCATCATTCCTTTAGTACTTTGCATGCCATGGAAGTTAAGTGTTTCACTTACTATTAAACTAAGTGTTTCACTTATTATTAAACTATATAATGCAGATCATATATCCTAGGCCTTCATATCATCCAATCAGGAGCAGCCAATGAGAACACGATTAAGCAAAGAGATAGGTTATTTCTCTTACTATCTTTTCACATGAAACTATGAATGTGCTTGTGCATGATGTGTCATTCCTTTAAGTACTTTGCATGCCTATACTCTATGTTGCATGTTAAAATATGCTCATGTTTTCAAACAATAATATTGTTTCTTTTATAACATAGAACCTGAACCACACTCATATGAAGCGGTGCGGCGTGCAAACATCGCGCAGATTGAAAACAAATTACAATCCCTTGGTCTCCACCAACTTGCAAAAAATCTACAGTCAACTAGCACTGTAAAGCCTAGGAAACCTAAGGGTAGAAAGAGAGACGACTCCGATTATGATCCAGAAGAGGATAGGGAGACCGAGGGAGATGACACTGCCATCATCACTTCACCCTCAAAGGTGCTTGTTCATCTATCTTGCTGGGGGATAAGGATGTTAGTTACTGTTATGCATTGCATCAGTCTTGTTCATCTAATTTGTAGGTGTTGCTTGCTTTAGGTTATTGTTGTGTTGCTGCCTATTTCTTTTAGTTCACACAATTGCATTGATGATTTCTTCTTATGTATCAGAAATATAAGAGAGTGGTCAAAAGGCTTGCTGCAAGACCTAAAAGTTGTCACGCCGACAACATGGCTCTAGGTGGCACAAGGCCTTCCAAGAGAGTGAAAGCAACTACACCGACAGAGCAACCCAGTGGAGTCTCAACAAGATCAGCGCTCCCATTTTGGAAGAGAATTACATTGGACTATTTTTATTCTTATTAGTGTCACATCCTATTTTTTTGTCTGAACAAGTTTAGTAAAGCAAGTTGATCTGTTCCAATATAAGTCTGAAATTTACCTCTCTATGATCATGCCATTAGTAGATTCCGTTAGTAGATTGGTTGCTATTATAAGAAATAATCAATGAAGTCAATTCTATACTACATTTTTGAACAAGCCAATAATTGTTACATCAAGAAGGGCATGGACTTGCTCAATGTCACATAGCTGAGACCTTGTTTACATTCTGAATAGAAGTACCATAACCAAGGCCTTGTTTTACATTCTAAATTAGCATACAAAATTGACCTTGTTTTATCATTTCATTGCTAAAAAATTCCACATTTGTTTGGAGTTGAAACTTAATCATTTTACCATTTTAGCATAGCCATCTACATATATTTCCCTATTATGTATTATGTTCCTTACTTCCAATATGTAGCTTCATTTCCTATTCAATATGTTCACAAATGTTTGAATGTATATTGTTGTCTGTGAATTAAACTCTTGCCAATAACACTTTAATATATATGCTCAAATCTTTACAAATGCATGCGTATGAACTTATCTCCATAATATCAACCCATGCTATGCTTAAATTTATCTGTTCGTTATGTTAGGTTGAGATGGGGTATGCTGCAGCCTGATGCGGAGGGTCAGTCATCATGTACTCATATAGAGGTTGTCTCAAAGGTTCTAAACAATAACAGTCATCATGTACTCATATAGAGGTTGTCTCAAAGGTTCTAACCAATAAGAGTGCAACTAGCAAATTCTTGAAGAATGTTGGCTTACAGACAAACTCTTCGAAGACGACAAAGTAGGCCAAAGAACAACAGCTTGAGGAGCAACTTGAGGCAGAGAAACAGGCAACAGCTGCAATGCAATAGACCATTGATCAGCAGCAGGAGGAAATTGATAACCTGAAGAACAAATCACATGATTCAGATGAAGTGTTGATGCGAACACAGAAAGATATGGAGGATCTCAGGCAGAAGCAAGAAGAAACTAATGCATACCTTCGCATTCTCATGCGCAGTCAATCCAGCAACCAGTGACTTGCATATCTTGCTTATCCTCTCATAATTCTGTTTTGGGCGATTGAAACAGTGGACACGAAAACTTTTTTTTGCTTAGCTCTTCGATTTGTATACTATGTTTAAACTTACTCGTCGTATGTGTGGATCTATGTGAACTATTCTTTATCCTTTTGCTAAATATTAATTTCACTTGGTGACAATGGTGCTATGTTGTGCATATATTTATGATGGTGCATGGAAATGTTTTGTGAACTATGTGAACTATTCTATATCCTTTTGCTATTCTATGGATCTATGTGAACTATTCTATGGATCTATGTGAACTATTCTGTATCCTTTTGCTAAATATTTATGATGGTGCATGGAAGTGTTTTGTGACGAATAATATTGTCCACATCTCAGAAAACTATGACGAAATTAGCCGTCACTAAAACAATCCGTGCCATGCGCTTGATAACGTGGCATATCCGTATTTCATGACGAACATACGTCCACGTGGCTAAAATTTATGACGGCACGATTCGTCACTAAAAACATGACACATCACCAGACGCGTTGGCTGTTGACTAGGCACAAGTTCATCTGTGACGAAAATTCTCGTCACTAGAAAATGCCAAGTCAGCTGACACGGTGGCTGCTGACATGGGCGCAAAGATCAGTGAGGAAATAAGTGCTTACGTGGCATGCATTAATGATGAAATATTCGTCACAAAATAATCAGTCAATGGCTTCCATGGCTGGTGAATGGCATTTTTTATGACGAAATGATCATTATTAATGACATTTTTGGCTCCTTTCATGACGAAATATTTTGTCACAGAATGTGCTCTTCCATGATGACAAAATGTAGCGTCATAAATTTCTATGACGAATTTGTTCAATTCGTCGTTAAAAACTTTCTATGACGCACATAACATGATAGAAACAGTTTCGTTATAGGTTCGTCATAGAAGATCTTCAGTGATGATTTGCAGACATATGATGACGAAGTGTTGCCGTCACAGAAACTGATTTTTCTAGTAGTGAGGGTGTTCACGAAGGACCTGCGTCGGGTCATGTGGCCCAGCAGGTTTCGCCTAGCCGCCATCGAGAAGTACGACGGTACCACTAATCCTCAGGAGTTCTTGTAGATCTACACTACGATGGTGCAGGCGGCTAGGGGCTCCGAAAAAGTCATGGCTAATTACTTCCCCACGGTCCTGACCGGTCGGGCCAGGTAGTGCCCACGAGTTCCGTGGGCTCGTGGAAGGAGCTGTACAAGCTGTTCGTCACCAATTTCAAGGGCTCTTTCGACCAGCCAGGGGTGGAGGATGACCTACACGCCCTGGAGCAAAAGAAGGGGGAATCGCTGCGGGATTTCATTCGGCGATTCAGCCACTGCCGCAACACGATCCCTAGAATTTCCGACGAAGCCTTCATCACCGCCTTCAGGCGAGGTGTTCGCGACCGCAAGATGTGGGAGAACATGGCCATGCATGTGATCACCACCACCTCCGAGCTTTTCCGTCCGGCGCACAAGTGCGCGCGGGCGGCGGAGGCCCGGGACCGCCCGTCCGGCCAGGCGGGTGGTGGAGGAGCTGACGCCGGGACTTCCAAGAACCCCGGTGGCAAGGACAAGAAGAAGCGCAAGGCGATCGAGGCTGGGCAGGCCTTGGCCGTCGAGCGCGAACCAAAGGAGGATAGGCCAGGACGTGACAGCCGGCGCGAGCAGCAGGGCCACCTGCGCCGAGAATACCGGAACGACCGTGATGGTCGGCGCGGCGACCGCCATGATGAACCAGGAGGGAGGGGATACTGTCTCATCCATTAGTCGAACGCTCATGATCTGGCAGATTGCCAGGTTGTGAGCAAGATAGTGGAGCAGCGGCTCCAGGAGCACCGATCGCCGAAGGACGGTAAAAACGTGGATCCCGCACCGCTGGGCTTCCAGCGGCCGGAGCATGAGGTGCCGTACATCCACGGTGGCTCCGCCACCTACCCTTCCAACACGAAGTACAAGCTGATGATGAGGGAGGTATGCGCCGTCGTGCCAAGTCTAGGGTCAAGAAGGCAACTGAGGTGGTCAGCGGAGCCGATCACCATCAGTCAGGCCGACCACTCAGAGAGCACTGTCGACCTGGGTCACCTCCTGATCGTGGTGTCACCCACAGTCTGGAACGTGAAGCTCGGGCGGGTGCTGGTGGATGAGGGGAGTTCGATAAACCTCCTGTCCTCCCAGGAGTACAAAGCCCTGCAGGTACCAGAGCGCGAGCTGCTTCCAGCGCTTCCATTTTACGGAGTTACCCCGGGGCTCAGTCTCTGCCCTTGGTATGCGTCAGTTTGCTCGTGACCTTTGGGGACGCGGGCAATTTTCTGACGAAGATGGTCGACTTCGAGGTCGCCGACTTTGATCTCCCCTACAACGCCTTGCTTGGCCGACCGGCGTTGACCAAGTTTATGGCGGCAACCCACTATGCGTACATGGTGGTGAAGATCCCGGGGCCCGGTGGCCCCATCGTTATCAAGGTAGACAAGCCCGAAGACCTCCGATGTGGTCGGAGAGCCCTAGACTTGGCGGGTGCAGTTTGTGCGCAGTCATCAGACGCCTTTGTCCGAGCCGCTCCTCCGGCGAAGACCCGTGCCTCCCCGGTTCGTTCAGCGAGGTTAAGGTGGTCTCCCTGAGTTATGTTGAGTCCGCCAGGACTATCAAGGTGGGCGCCAACCTCAGCGCCAAATAGGAAGGCGCGCTCGTCACCTTCCTCCGGTCTAACGTAGACTGAGGTCCCTAGGGAGGTGATTGAGCACCGATTGGCTACGCTCTCAGGCACGCGCCCGATCATGCGGAAGGTCCGACGACAGTCGCTGGAGCGGCAAGATGCCATTCACGAAGAAGTGGACAAGCTGTTGAGTGCGGGGGTCATCAGGAGGGTCGCTCATCCCGAGTGGCTCGCCAACCCCGTGCTCGTCAAGAAATCCAACGGGCGCTGGAGGATGTGCGTGGACTTCACCGACCTCACCTTGCCCGAAGGATCCGTACCTGCTCCCCCGCATCGACCTCATCATCGACTCTATGGCGGGGTGTGAGTCGCTGTGTTTTCTGGACATGTACCCCCGGTACCAACAGATTAGCATGGCGCTGGTAGACAAAGAGAAGACCGCTTTTGTAACCCCAATGGGCATGTATTGTTATACCAGAATGGCTTTTGGGTTAAAAAATGCCGGCCCGACATATCAGCGCGCTATGCATATTGCTCATCGGTCGCAGGTCGGGAGGAACCTTGAGGTGTATGTTGATAACCTCGTAGTAAAGGCGAAGAAGAATGAGGAGTTAGTCAGCGACCTAGAAGAAACTTTCGCTAACTTGCGGAAGTACTCCATCAAGTTCAATCCGGAGAAGTACGTGTTCGGCATCCCATCTGGCAAGCTGCTTGGATTTCTCGTGTCCCATCATGGCATAGAGGCAAACCGGACAAGATCGCCGCCATCGAGCACATGAAGCCGCCTACTTGGCTCAAGCAGGTGCTGTGCCTTGCCGGCTGCTTGACATCCCTGGGTCGGTTCATCGCCCTCCTAGGGGGAGAAAAGCCTGCCCCTGTTCAAGCTATTAAAGAAGACCAATCATTTCGAGTGGAATGAGGAGGTGCAGCAGGCGTTCGAAGGTTTGAAGAAATATCTGTCCTCCCCTCGCGTACTTATCGCGCCGAAGCCAAGAGAGCCGCTTTGGTTGTATATCGCAGCCACTCCTGAGGTTGTAAGTGTGGCGCTGGTGGCGGAAAGGGGAGGCGTGCAGAGACCGGTCTATTACGTCAGCAAGGTGCTTCATGATGCTGAGACTAGATATTCGCAGCACCAGAAGACGGTGCTGATGGCGTCAAGGAAACTGCGGCACTACTTCCAAGGAAGAGAAGTCACGGTGTACACGGAGTAGCCGCTGAGGGAGATCCTCCACAACAGAGAAGTTGAAGGCCGCATCGCTAAGTGGGCCGTGGAGCTGGGGGAGTTCGACCTCAAGTTCGCCCCCCGCACTTCCATTAAGGGCCAAGCTTTGGCGGAGTTCGTCGCTGAGTGGTCTTCTATCGCCCCTGAAGCTGAGGCGCTGCCCATCGCCCCGCCCTGGACTCTCTTCTTTGACGGTTCCTTCAAGCTCGAAGGCGCGGGGGGTGGTGCTGGTTTCCGCGCAGGGGACACACTCCAGTACGCTATGGTTTTGTATTTCAAGGCCACCAACAATGTTGCTGAGTACGAGGTGCTGCTCGCCGGCCTACGCGCCGCGGTCGTCCTGGGCGTACGGTGTCTGCAGGTCAAACGTGACTCTCTCCTTGTCATCAATCAAGCACGGAAGGAATTCCAGTGTTCGGACCCCACCATGGCAGCATATTTAGCGGAGGTGCGCAAGATGGAGCGCCACTTTAAAGACTGGGTATCGAGCACGTCCCCAGGCGTGACAATCACCTCGCCGACGCCCTCTCGTAGCGAGCCTCCTCGCGAGCCTTTGTCCCAGCCGGAGTCTTTGAAGAAAGACTACCGCTGCCAGCCGTCGCAGCCCTGAACTTGGTGGGGACGATGCCATAGCTGCCTCAGCCTCCAATCCAGGGAGGGAAGGTGGAACAACTGCCGAGGCGGTTAGGGTGGAAACGCCAGGCTAGGCGGAGTACATCGGCGGCCACCATGTGGTCGCAGCCCTTGGCCGGGAAGGTACGTGAATGGCTCCGATCCTAGCCTTCCTGCGGGACCAAGTGATCCCCGACGATGATGCCTCAGCCGAGAAGATCGAGCGAAAGGCCAAGTGCTACGCCTTGATAGGTGGGGACCTATATCGTCAGGGCGGAAATAGAGCTCGGTTTTGGCGAAGTTCTTGCCCGGTTCGTGCATCTGAGTTGAGCTGTGCTTTGGGGTTGTTTCCCACATGGATTTGGGTTCCTTGGGATCCTAGAATCACCCCCTTTGAGCCCCCAAACACAGCCCTCTTGCTGCTCCTTGTTTGAACACGATTTATCCTAGTTTTTCACTGTTCTTGCACCGGTTTGAGCGGAACTTTGTGCTGCGTTCTTGGGCCATTTTGAGGTGTGGAATAGGGTCACAAAGGACCAAGAATCATCCCCTCAAGAGCGGGAAAATCGGGTGTATGACACCCAATTCATGCACCCCATTGTATTCGACATTAATTTCATGTGCCTTTAGCTATATGACACTCAGCGCACGAATTTCTCTTCCACATGACATTTTCATGTGCTTCTATCACCTAGCCGCTGTCCAAATTTGGTTGCCAATCGTTGAGCTGTTTGGAAGAAATTGATGTTCTTGTGAAGCAAGCCCTTGCTGAAATTTCAGGTTTGAATTTGCTCGGAGGGCACTGCTGCTCGTGGCTTGATTTTTTGGTGTACCGAGGTGCGTTGGGATGGGAGCACATATCGCCGAGTGCGAATATTTCCTGAGGGAAGAAAAATCTGGCTCCCATTCACCCCCCCTCTGGGTCGCTGTGGTGTGTCCACAGAAACACTCGTCCATGCTGGTATTTGACAAGCCGATCTACGACGACATCTTTGACGGGGTGGTCCCCGGGGGTGAAGAGGCAAAGGAGACCCCAGAGGAGAAGAGGAAGACAAAGCCAGCTCCGGCATCAGGGTTCGATGATTTGATCCCGGACTTTGGTGGGAGCAGCTCATTGCGCCCAAGGTGAGCACTTTTGTGCAATTCCATGTGCATAGGATAATTAAACATTACATTGTTTATATATGTGCAGTCTAAAAATGCATCCTAACTATGGTTTTAGTAGTTCCGATCAGCGGTACAGGACATTTTGTCGGTACTAAGTAACTGCTATGTCATGTGAAAGTTTGCTGAGCTGGACAAATTGTCTCTTATCTATTGGATGCTGCATTGTGTATATTTTTAGCTTGTTAATATTTGGTAGGCTTGATTTAGTAATCCATCATACCAGGTGAGATATGAATGCATTATGGTGTATTTCAGAACTCAGAGCCCTGTGCCTGGTGGATTATTAGTTTATTACCAAATTTATGTGGTCTATTTCCGACGGTTATGATCTATGTCCAAATTTTTTTCACTAAATCGGACGCCTGCACCTGAGTCGGTCAGCGAAAAACTGCAGCCATGCCAAGTAGCACACCTTATAACAGAAATATCTAGGACATTACTGTATTAGGTAATTTAGATCAATCATAGATTTGTAACATACGCTAGGCGTCATAGACTTGTAACAATTTTCTGTCCTTATACCATATGGTGGTTTCAGAACTTTGACTTTGAGTTCCTAGACAAGCTTTAGGACGTATGATCGATTCAGTGGAGTAATATGTGTTTGTAAGTGGGAACAAAAGACGTTAACTTTTTATTTACATGAATGACGGGTCTTTCGGCACTAAACACTTCCTTATTAATTCCTGTTATTTTTAATCTTAGGGAGACAGTTGGGGCTAAAGAAAAGAAGGTTTCCATGTCAACATTTAAGCCTGCCAGCATGGGAAGTGACCCATTTGTTGTTCTTGAAACAACTTCAACTTCTGCACATCCATCCTCTGGGATATTTATGGATCCCTTGGATGAATTGGGTAGGCCTGCAAAATCTCAAGGAAAAAACCATGATAGTACTGCTGTTGACACTGGTCTATTTGAGGATTCAAGCACTTTCAATCAGGCCCCGAAATCAGAACCTTTGTTTACCTCAGAGGTCAATGATGACCTTAAAGATAGGAATGTTTCGAGCAAAGCCCGTGATCCAAGCCCTGTGCGAAGTTTTCCCAAAAAAACCTCAGCCCAACAACCTTCTGTGGATAGCTTTGAAAATATCTTTCCAAAGTCTCAATCTGCCCGATATTCTGATGTCCATATTGACATTAGTGTCTCAGGTTCAGAAAAATACAGTGCTAATGGCATGGATCCGGCCGCCGCTGGCGCGAGGGAAGAAGGGGGCGGCGCGCCGGTCGCCCCAGCCGTCGCTGTCTGTTTGCCCAGAGAGAGAGTGAGAGATAACTATTACAATCTCAAGGGCTAAATAACTATTTAACTATTATCTTTTGTTACTTATCTATGTTGATAATAGATGGCACTATCAAGGTTCCTATATCTGATTCATGGTTTTCAGGTGATAGTATGTACAACTTGCATGTAGCAAGGAGATTCAACTGAAGTGATTTGGGTTTTATTTTCAGATTTTGTTTTGTATGCAAGTGCTTGTAAATGGAATTAACTGGAATGTATGAGATGCATGCCATGTATGGAATCTTCAGTAAAATACTGATCTATCTATATAGTCTATAGGAATTGTTTAGATAAGTTGAGTAGTTTCTTTTTTTATTTAGAATAGTTTCAGTTTTAGTTATGTCATTCTTGTGATGCTTTTTTTTTTTAGAACCTTGTGATGCTTTGAAATAATAGTAGAAGTGCCTATGCAAATTTTAACTGCTAATTTATGCTAACAAATCTAAAAGATAGTGCACAATAAGATGATATGAGGACTTAACTTTTCTTTTTCAGTAAAATGTAATTGGATTGAATGTGTGTGCAATTCAATTGCCATTATATTTATTCGGAATAATTTGGTCCTTTTCGAATTCACCGCTGATTTCTTTATTTTACTTTGCAATCACGTTGCGGCAGATGAATGTACGTATTGTTAAGTTAAACCATCTTTTATAATTTTTATGTTTCTATAATTTATGTTTCTCTTTCTCCCTTTTAGTTCCGTGGCAGAGCACGGGTATTGTACTAGTTATCTGTAAAATTACAATTGTACAACTACCGTGGGTTGAGCAAAATGTTGATGCATGCTCCGCCACTCCGGTTGACAAACAATATGTAATGAAAGGAAGGCATGCAGAAGCAATTTCACTCAAGAACCATTCAGTAAGGGATGAACTATATGACCCACCAATTGTTACGTCTCAAAAAATCATCATGGCAAATAGCAACCAGCAACTACGTACCGAAGCCCTTGCCAACAACCCTCCACTGTTCAACTCGACCAAGTGGCTGATGCCGGCCGCCACTGCTATTAATCACTGCTACTATTTTAATCTTGAGTTTAAAGCATGTGATACTCAACCAAGTGTTGACCACCATCCTTGCATATGATGGATCAATTGAGATGCCAACAAGCCCGGTGCAAGTCCAGCTGCAGGTCATGAGATGCTCAGCCTAGCTATCACCGCCACATAGATCTGATCATAGAAAGTCCGACACGGCAACCCGGCCCGATTGGTGCATCGGGCCGAGCTCGGGCCTCATCAATCCAGAGCCCGGCCGTCGGACTGGGCCCAAGGAAGCCGTGGCCGGGCCGGGCTTCGGACAGGGTTTCTAGGCTTCGGGCAGGGTTCGGGCCCGATTTTCAAGCCCGACGCACCGGGTCGGGGCAGGCTTGGGCCTGGTCCCATGGGACCAGGCTTTTCCAAGCCCAGTCTGACCCGACGTTTGATCGGGTCTACCGCCACATGGAAAGCTCAACCTAGACGTCAATTGCCACCAGTGGTTCGGTGTCGACCGCATCGCTATGTTTGGCCGCGACATCATCTACCACAACTATCACCACACTGGTGCACAACCGAGGTGCCAGACAGGACACCATATCTGCATTTGATGCAAGCCTCTACCTAAGACCTTGCTCTCGTCATTGGTATCAATCCTTACTTAAGCCAGATCCGTCATTAATTACCCTCTATGCCGATAGCCTGTATCAGGCTCTAGCTGCTGGCTAGGTGGAGTGTTGAGCTGCTTGATCTAGTCTCCCACTCTCCCTTCGAAGCTCACATGGCTAACCACCACGCATAGGCTTATAGCCATTCCAGTGGTACGCCGCTTGCAACTGCGGCCTTGGATGACATGCTCTAGATCTAGCCCCTAGCACCAGATCTAACCTCCCAAACATGCTACCTTGCTACTCCTCATCTATTGCTGAGATTCGGTTGGCGCTCAAGTAGGGCAGCTGGTAACCTGGATCTGATATTCGAAGAAGGAGGGCACTAGAAAATATGCTTCTCGATAGCAACATAGTTCTCTAGCAAATATCTCATCAGCTTCCACTGCCAAAAAAAAAAAAATGAAGTATCTATTTACCCCCTCGATCTACCGCAGATCTGATTATATTGGTTTAGTACTACATTGATAATCCTTTTGATTTTATTGGCTTGATCTTTGGATCTGTAACATCGCTGAAGATTACAGGTTTAATCCGTCTTTGACTTAACGAACTAGTTAAGCTGATTAATAACTTTTCACTCGGATGTCGCTCCGGATGTCACTTGCGTCGCTCATGGCTCGTTGGCCACACACACTCGCGGGGCAGCCATCGCAGAATCAACCACACATGCATGACACTTGTTTGGATAGCAAGACGAGCAAGAACCACTCCTTTCATATCCTTGCACCGACGAGGCGCTGCATACGATATGCGTTTTCCAACCATCCAATAGCTAGCTGATAACCACTTATATCAACACCCGCCTACCACACTGTGGAGTCCTGATCGAGCTCGAGCTAGTGGTACGGCAGCTTAGCGTCCTCAGCCTTGCTCTACCTCCAGTGTCCTCGAGCAATGGCGCCCACCGTGATGGCCTCGTCGGCGACCTCCGTCGCCCCCTTCCAGGGCCTCAAATCCGTCGCCGCCTCGCCGGCATGCCCGCCACCCGCCGCTCCTCCACCGCCGGCCTCACTAGCGTCACCAACGGTGGCCGCATCAAGTGCATGCAGGTAATTAATTAACCGCACAAGCATCAAGCATGTGTGGTATTCCATTTTATACATGCATCAGTGACAGTGACTGTGAAACTGTCACTACTCACTAGCTCGCTCGCTGAGCTGAGTATAATCGATGGTGTGTGTGTGCCTCTGTTCATACAGGTGTGGCCGATCGAGGGCATCAAGAAGTTCGAGACACTATCATACCTCCCACCGCTGACGGTGGAGGATCTGCTGAAGCAGATCGAGATACAAGAGGTGGCTCGACGAGACGAACAAGTCTCGGCGAGATTGTGGTGTATGCGAAGTGCTAAAGCTCTAGGTCAGGGATGTAAACTCCAGCCAGGTCCTCCTAAACGCCTTAGGGGCCCTGTTTATATAGTATGGAGCAAACCGACCTACCAAGGAATATCGGGCCGGGCTAACTACGAGATCGTAACGAACTCATACATGCCAAATATATCCCGAGGCAGATAAGATAAACTCCTAATCTTGGGGATCACGACTCCTAATCCAATCCGGGAAACCACGTCCGGGTCTTCACGTAGCCGCGCAGAACTCTGTTCGAGCCGGACTCAAATAGGAATCCTAGGCCATTACGCACTGTGCCAACTCAGAGGCTGTTCGGCAGGATGCTCATGGGCCTGATAGAACCTCCCAGGGAGCTGGGCCCTGGTAGGCTGTCCGTTTGGGCCGTCAGGGAGTGTGCCATGGCAATGGGCCGTAATTCAATCCCCGACAGTTTGTAAAAAGGGCTCAAAATGAATTTGAATGTTCAATAAAACGGGTGAGAAGTGACATGGATCGGAGGTTGTGAATACTAATGTGAAAGAATTTTATGATGAGTTTGGCATAGGGCATCAGTTCTCCGCCACATATACACTAGAGCAAAACGGAGTTGTAGAGCGGAAGAACAGGACTGGTTGAGATGGATAGGACACTGTTGGATGAGTACAAGACGCCAGATGAGTTTGGGGTTGAGGCGATCAACACATCTTGCTACTGCATCAACAGATTGTACTTGCACAGATTGCTCAAGAAGACTGCCTATGAGCTCTTGATTGGGAGAAAGCCAACTGTCAGCTACTTCAGGGTCTTTGGGTGTAAGGTGTACATCTAAAAGAAGCGCCAACACTTAGGGAAGTTCCATAGCTGGGTTGATGAGGGGTTCTTCTTGGGGTACGCCTCCAGATCACAGACATTCAGTGTTCAACAAGAGGACAGGGCTAGTTGAGGAGAGCTGTGACGTCAAGTTTGATGAAACAGCAGGGTCCTAGGGGCAGCTTGGCTGCTTGGACAACTTGGCAGATGAGGACTTGACTATGACAGTGCAGCAGATGCCAATGGGAGATGTCAGGCCCATGGAGGTCGAGCTTGAGGTTGAGACAGCACCAGTTCCTCCACCGACACCTGACAGGTGAAGGGAAACGCGGGCGCTACGCTAGCACAGAATCAAAATTCTACCGCCGAGTCCCAAGACCCTTTGCAAGTAATTGACCATAGATCGAGTTACCTTACGACGCGCAGTGCAGCGGAAGATGAGTCGATGAAGCTGGTTCAATCGATATGCGCGTAGTTGTATGGAAGTAGTCGTTCACGGCGATCCCATCGCCTCCTCCTCGCAGGTCAGCAACAAGCCACGAGGTGCGCCGTGGCCGATCCCCATGCCATGGAGGTCGTCGACGAGCTCCGCGTGCTCGCCGAGATTCGCGACCTCCTCGCACAGCCTGTCTTCAAACGAATGCCCCGGCCTCGTCCGGAGTCTCTTTTGGACGATCTTGGACACTACAGACAAGCCCAGGACGAGAGCTTTCCAACGCATCCTGTCTCATTGCCAAATTCCCTTTGGATCAACGGGAATCTGCGAAACAAGGTCGCAGCCAGAAACTGGACGCGAACAGATCACGTCGTCTTCTTTGGTTCGTCTTGCGGTTGATCAAGCCAGCGCCCCAAGTGTTGCGCCTCTACAGGAACACACACATCCGGTGATCGAAATCTGCCCACGGCGACGTGCTAGCGCTGGTCGCAGGTGAGGGAGAGAGGTGACGGCTAGGGTTTGGTGGGGAGAGAAAACCTAATTTCCTCAGGGGTATCTCGCGCCTCTCCACCGCCGGGTTTATATAGTCTCACCGTGGGCCCTCTACACTAGAGGCCCTAACCCGGTCCATGGCCCATGTCTCACACAGTCCATGTAGCCCACGTCATACGTGGTCCCCACATATGATTGAGCTCACATCCGATGTGGCCTATGATTGTGAATTGGGCATATATTTCCTTCAACAGGACACCTGACTCGGGGGGGCTTCACCTCAGCACAGCAGCTCCACTGAGTCAGCTCCAGCTTCAGAGGACAGCATAGCTACGGGGTCAGCATCAGAGGCAACCTCAGAACAGGTTGAGTCAACAGCACAACACTTGAGGCAGCATCACACCATTTCCCGGGATCACCCAGCCGGGCAGGTGATTGGTGATCCGACACGTGGAGTTCAGACCAGGTCCAGGACATCCAACATCTGTGAGTTTCAGGCCTTCGTCTCCGAGCTTGAGCAAGGAAAGTTGAGGAGGCACTTGCAGGTGCCGATTGGATCAATGCAATGCACAAGGAGCTCAACAACTTTGAGAGGAATGAGGTCTGGACACTTGTGGAGCGACCCAAGGACTGCAACGTGATCGGCACCAAGTGGGTGTTCAAGAACAAGCAATATGAGTTCAGATCTATGGTCAGAAACAAGGCTAGACTCGTGGCATAGGGTTACTCACAGATCGTGGGTATGGACTGTGGAGACACCTACGCACCAGTTGCTCGTTTGGATGCCATCAGGCTGCTTGTGGCATTCGCTACCTGTCACAACATTGTGCTCAAGTAGATGGACGTCAAGAGTGCATTCCGGAATGGGTATATTGGGGAGTTGGTGTACATTGAGCAACCTCCAGGCTTCGAGGACCCACAACACATCGATCATGTGTACAAGTTGTCAAAGGCGATGTATGGACTGAAACAGGCACCACGTGCTTGGTATGAGAGACTGAGGGACTTCCTGACCGAGAAAGGCTTCAGAGTCAGACAGACTGACTCAACACTGTTCACCAAGATGATAGATGGAGACCTCTTCCTCTGCCAGGTCTATGTGGATGGTATCATATTTAGCAGCTCCAACGAAGCACTGTGCTCAGAGTTCAGCGAAATGATGGCCAAGGAGTTTTTAGATATCGATGATGGGGGAGCTCAATTTCTTTCTTGGGTTTCAAATCAGGCAGCTTCGCATGGACACTTTGATCTCTCAGGAGAAGTACATCACCGACTTGCTCAAGCGATTCAAGTTACAAGATTGTAAGCCCATACGGACTCCTATGGCGACTAATGGGCATCTCGATCTCGACACTCAAGGTACTCCTGTTGATCCTACGCTCTATCGTTCAATGATTGGTGCCTTGCTGTACTTGACTGCTTCTAGGCCTGATATAATGTTTAGTGTATGCATGTGTGCTAGGTTTCAGGCATCCCTAGAGAAATACATTTAAAAGCTGTAAAACGCATATTTCGATACTTGAAGCATACAAGGATGCACGGTTCGAGCTCCTCGGTTACCCCGATTCAGACTACGCAGGATGCAAAATTGACCGTAAGAGCACTTGAAAGGGATATGCCCTAGATCGATCATAGTGATGATAGTACCACGTCTTTGTTCATGTACTTATATGATAATATTGTTTATCAGTTTCCTGAATAAATGTCATGACTTTGTATATTGGGTACGACTTGATTGTGAAACACATTGTTAAGTGACATTATTATAAACGGGTCCCTGATCCATATCATCACGAGGAGCGGTGGTGATTTGATCAGCATACATGTTGGTTGATGGTAATGTTTCACATACCATAGATATGGAGATATCAAACCAGTAGTATGGACACATGTTGGAGAACATGGGTAGTCGGACAGACCTACTCCGAGACACTGTGAGATTGTTATCTCTTCAAGTGCCATCAGCGTATAGTCTCGAGTGGTACACCTATATGGTCCTTTGACCTGAGATTGTCATATATGCCCAACATGTTGACTTGTATGCTTTGGTGTCACCAGACACTACACTGCAACAGGGTAGTTGAAAGTGACTACTGGGTATGCCACGATACATAGCCAGGGGTGTGATGATCAAGGTGGGATTTGCCCTCCTGGGTAACGGTAGAGAAACCTCTGGGCCCCTCGTGTGGATGGATAGGGAAAGCACACGACCGTGCTAATGTGACTAAAGAGTTAGTCCTGGTTTGTATCCATCACACTGTTGAGTGAAGTGGTCGGGCTATTAACAAGGGTGGCGCACATCTCGCTTTGAGCCCGACTGGTATCATGTGGCAAAGGGATCGGTATACGTGCATGTATCAAAGGTTCAGCCGAATATTGATTCTTTGCATTCGGGGATCAACACGTACTGCTAGGTACTTAGGTTGATCGTTGGATTTGATCCATGACCGACTTGCACTGAACCTAACGGGTCACACACTTAACGGGTTGGAACTGTTTAACGGGTTTATGCGTGGATATGATCCGCGTAGGAGATGGAACCCTAGTGGGCCGAAGCCCACTGGTGCGTCTATATAAAGGGAGGCGTGGGGGCGGCGCAAGGCACGGTTTTGAGCTCTCACCATGCACAGCTGCCGCGCGCCCCTCTCCCTCCCCGAAACGCTAGCCGTGCAGCGAGGTGCTAGCACACCCCGCGCGGCGTTCTTGCTCTGTACGTGTGGATACCGCTAGAGGCGCTGCCGTACACGGACACGCTGTTCGGTTGCATCACCGGCGATTTCGACGACCTCACGGAGATCAACCCCGACCACGTCTACGACCTCCCCTACCACACATGCGACCTCGGCGACCAGGACACGCTCGGCCACTACCAAGTCGCAAGCTGCTCGGTGCTGATAAGGATGTGCATGGCTACCTCGACTACCCGCACGAGTCTGCTTCCGCTGCATCTGCGCTTCGAGGGTAACTGTAGTACCCCCATTTTCACACTCGGCTCAATGGAGATAAGGCTCTCGTGCTGTCCGAATGGCTGAAAACTAACATACGAGTAGCCCGCAGGCATACCAAGTAGGTTAACTCTCAGCCCGGGCTACAACGACAAGAGCGGGCTATCTCAATTGAAACGAGGGTGAGCTCGGGTACCGGATATGTGCTTCGGTAACAGCTCCCAAGATCAGCTACCGTTACACACATATCCTCATTTGGATCGATAGCACAACACATAACAAATGGTCATAACTTAATATTACAAAAGGGTATGGACTGCCATCCAGAGTGTTCGTAGCGGACTAAGTAGTTTGTTTCACAAAACAGCAGAAGATCAACATCTACAAGAACAAAAGCCAGCGTGGTATGCCTTCCAACCCAAGGGCAACCGGCTGGAAGCTAGAACTCGGCACCGTGCCCGCTAGCGTCGTCATTTCCCGCTTGATAATAGTACTCAAGCGTAGGGTCACTATCACCTGCAATAATTATCAGCACATCGGTTGAGTACAGATGGTACTCAGCACTATAAGGTGCTTATAGCCTTGTTCATGCATAATTGATATCAAATGAAAGGCTAGCGACACAGTTTCAGCATAAAGAGCATTTGCAAGACGTAATCATAAATAGATTGTGAATGGCATTTGAAGAAAACATGTAAAGACTAGTGAACCAACAGTAGTATCATCCGGTGTAACCTTATCAATTTTATCAACATCATTCCATGGGGCTCTATCCTCCCAAGGTCTCTATCCGACCATAATATCAACGGGACTCTATCCGTCCCCGGTCTCTATCCGACCGATCACCACGAGCAACCCTGTGCTTGGAAACATAGCCCGGTCCATACCATAACCAACCTAGAACCCAAATGCTAACCGAAGTGTCTCGATTTAACGAGCTTTCATCCCTAACCAAAGGACGCGGCTGTTTGAACAGTTCATAACTCTGCAGAGGTGTATGACTTTACCCACACGACACAGCAAGCCATGCCGAGGCCTCCTAGATGCACGTGACAGATCATTGGATCGCCCGGTAACTGTAGCCCACTGTTCCATGTGCCGTGTTGTGGTTCAATGAAGTTAACCGTTGCTGTGGACGTTACTCAAGGCTCTCTGTCCGGCCGCCCTAAGCCCCCATGGGAGCTACCCATGGCTAAGAAGCGGCCCCTGGGAGGTCCCCACCAACAAAACACAAGCGAATAAACAACAATAGCCCCAATGATCACCAACGATGCAAGCACGCACATAAAATCGGCTAAGTGTCCCCATAAAACAAGTGTGGTCGTACGTATAGTAGCTCGAAATGATGGCACCATGTTCGGTCCTTAATCGCCCAAACGGGGCTATATGACCGGGATCTTTCCTCCCGTCACCTCCTATCACCCGTTCCGGCGCAACTCCCAATACTCACATCCAAACATCATCAAGATATCATAATCAAGTATTGCTATCAACCACGTGGACTCTAAGCAAGTCTAAGCATTCGTGACACAACCATAGATAAATAGTACCCACTTAGGCTATCAAGGAATGGATGTGTCAACCTATTAATAAACTGACCACTAGTAGGACATAACTACTTCTACCCACCAAAATATAGAAACTAGCATGCAGCGTTGATAAAACATAATCAAAGTAATGCAAGTAAATAGAGTTCAACATGATTGAGTCAAATGAGGGGAGTAATAAGTGCCTTGTTGCTGGTCGTCGACAGGAAGAGCGGCTGGCTCAAGTCCGGGCTCCTCCGGAACGTCGTTTCCTACCGTTTCGGTAACAAGCACATCAAATAAAATCCAAATAAAATATCAAAACATAGAGAAGCATGGAACAACATAATATCTTAGAAAGTTCATGAGCTAATGCAGGTTTTGCAAAAAGAATCACTCAAATCCGAGTTCGGATGAGTGAGATATGACTATTTAAAGTCAGGGTGCTATGGGTAGCCTGGGTTAGGAATAGAAAGCTCGGGAATGCTCAAGGTAGCTCGGAAATGAGCCTACTTACCAGGGGAGGTTGTCCTCTTGTCAAATAAGGATTACCATAGGTCGGATGTGGCTTATCTTAGCTCGCTAAGCAAGGTCTTGGTCAAACTCTAATAGGTTTAGCTCGGGTAAGTCACTCAGCAGGTATGTCTCTCAGTTCGGGATACTTTTGAGGCAGAGGACAAGCCCGGCTAAGCCCGGGGTCAACATGAAAGTTGTAGAGAATTTTCTGGTGAACAACTTTCATGTAGAACGCTTCTCGATCCGGGCTACGGTTGATTTTATAGAAATTATTTACTGAGCGGCTGTTTCTGGATACGGACTAAAACTGAATGGGTATGAGACTGCTGTTCTTAGGCTTGGTTTAGCTCGAAGAGGAACTTATGAACGGGGCCTAGATGATGCAAGGAATGGAAAAGAGACTTTCTAAGGTTCTTACCAAGCAAGGGGCACTCTGCTAAGGATGGATGCTCCAAGAATGAGCAGATAGGCGAGGTAGAAGCCTGGTTGTGACCTTCTCCTCTCTGGCTTGCTGCTGTACGAGCTCCGTCCTTGCTGCTGCCTCCTCCTCCTTCTCGTGGCTTCCCTTAACGTTCCTCGACTTGTTGAGGAAGCTCCTAGTACACTCTTCTAGGATTGGGAATACAAGAAATGGCAGCAAGAGGAAGAATCTGAATGAAACCTTGCTGCTGCAAGTTCAGAGCAATGAAAGGACGAAAATGATAGGGAACTCATCAAATCTTTCGTGTAGGCGAATGCCCATGAAGGTGTGGGGAGCTCAGGTGATGGAGAGCTCGGATCTTGACATGCACAAGCTCTCTCCAAGTATTTGGGTGGATTGAGGGTGGAGAATGGATGAACTGCTGCTGTTCTTCTCAGCTCGAGCAGCAGGAGAAGGAAGCAGAAATGAGGGTGTGGAAAGGTGGAAGAGGGCTGGTTGGGGCCTTAAATAGAGCTGCTATGTGTGGGTGACAAGCGGGGCCAGGTCCCACATGTAAATGAGGGGTTTTGGGTAAGGGAAATGGTGAGAAAAGTGAGGGTGCTGCAGCTGTTCGAAATTCTACAACACTTGGCTTCACTCTGCACCATCGCCCGCCACTTGGTCGTGAAGCGCAGATGGCTTGGGGCGCGTGGCCTTCTGTCTGAAGCACCGCCCAATTCCTCCAATGAGAAGAAGAGACGCCTGGTGAATGTTTGTTCCACCGCCCATTTTATCCAATGAGGGAAGGGTTCGCTGGGTCTTTGTCCGGGACAAAAAGAACAAAGGAACGAGATGGATCCGGGCTACTTCAGCAGCTTTTAATAGGAGAGATAGCCCTCCTAGCTCTACTCGGGCTTCTCCTCACTCGATTCAATTCCCCTGGGCTGGGTGTTGCCCGGTAAGGTTCAGTCGGGAGTGGTCGCTCGACTGCTCGCCCGCCACTCGGGCCTGGTTGGGGAAGCTCGACTTGGATAATGGATCACTCGGCTAGCCCGATGGGGTGCTTTCCAGCTCGGCCAGCTAAGGAACGTGCCCAGCGGGCTATATATAGTTGCCCGCCGAAGCCCGGTCAATATCTACCTCACCATTCTGGTAGCTCGGTGACTGGTTTTCTAAGGGTTTTAGTTTAAAATCCTATATTCCCACCGTATAGCCCGATGGGTGGATGCATATTAATGAAAAGTTTTAAAGAACCACAATAAAACCAAAGGAACACAGTTACGATATGCATGCTTGACCGTAAATAACAGCTGGGCTGTTACAGTAACGATCTTTGATCCCCTACTTGCATGTGATCTTGGGTGAATCGTGGTAGAAATATTGAATTTGTGCTCGCGTAGCCAACCCGTTGTTGACGCAGAAAAGTGGTTTCCCGGCACCAACTACAGCCGAACTTAGAGGATCGGGCTTTCCAAGGACGTGCCAGCCGATTTGACTTTTTACAATCGGCAAGGTTTCAGATAGGCAAGATACCGGCGAAGCAATGATGATTTACCGATAGCTTCGAAATAAACCGATGATCGGCTTAACGATGAAACGTCGAGCCGATGGAGCAGGATGGAATCTAACACCTCCGGCGAACGGCGATGCACAACAATGCCACTGAGAGATAGTATTCCGAGCGAAATCTAACACCTCCTGGCGGACGGCGATGCACAACAATGCCGCCAAGAGATAGTATTCCGATGCCGACGGCGAGGAGATCAGATTGAACCGAGGCAGTCCCTACCGAAGGAGTTGATGTCGAGAAGATCGATCTTAGTCGAGACAGTAGACGCCGGCATTTGTATTTAGAAAACCGATACGAGCAGATCGATCGGATTCATAGCACAAGGGTAAAAGGTAGACGAAATAGTAGATGTATTATTGATTGAAAGAGAGGTCGATTACACACCGCACCGCGGCTCTTATTTATACTAAAGACGCACCGGCTAATCCGATAACTTGACATGGATTCTATCTCTTAGTTACCTAAAATAACTAACCGACTAGACTTATCGTGCAAGGCACGGACTAGATACAAACCGACTCTAAACATACGTAATACGTAACTATTAATAACCTGCCGACGAATACATGTTGCCGATCAGGTACTCGTGGCCATCGAATAACTATACTGGAGTCCCATGCATGCACGCCTCTTGCCTTTCTGTATGCACGCTCATGTATAAGTTAATTTGGGTTTCCATCACGTGAGCTAACTAGCCATGATCATGATGGCTAATCACGTACATGCATGATCGGCTACAAATATAATTCCCTGATTGATCTTTCCATGTATGCATGTAATCTTGTCATGATCGGCTTTTGATTTTTTCCATATTTGTCTTCACGTAATAATTCCTATCGGCTCTTCCATGCAGACACGTGAATACGTGAGCCAATTTGCCGATAATCTCATGAAGCCAATCGGCTATCCAATCTTTCCATATATGCACAATACGTGAGCCAAATCCAACCATGCACTTTCCAAATGTAACACGGATCACCTGAATATCCCATATATGCGCATAGCCGATTATCCCATATGGTCTTTAATCATTAATCGATCATGACATTCACGCCTTGACCAATAATCCAAGTATAGAAGCCGATTGTAGCACATCCACGCTTGATCATATGTACCGTCTATCTCCTTTGATCGGCTCTCTAATCCTTCTATGTATATATGCATGTATAAAAGCCGATCATGATCTTTTCCAAATATATGCCAATTTAGCTCTTTTTTTAGCCGATAATGTCGTTTTCACCCTCTTTTGGCCAAATTTGGGTGTCAACACCCGTTTCCTTTCAGCGGGCATGACACTTCCTAGGTAGATGCTTAGTATCTTGGGTTTCAAAGAAACAGAACTCCTTCTCACACAGTCTCTGTACGACTACGGTATTAAACTTGACCACATTCCCTTGTTATGTGATAATGAGAGCGCAATAAGAAAGCTAGCAATCCGGTCCAACACTCACGTACCAAGCACATTGACATCCGCCACCACTTTCTCAGAGACCACATAGCAAAGGGTGACATCGTGCTTGAGCATGTGCGAACCGATGACCAGCTTGCATATATCTTTACAAAACCACTGGATGAGAATAGGTTTTGCAAACTGCGAAATGAATTAAATATACTTGATAAATCAAATGCAGTTTGACACCTAGACTGGACTACGGGAGAGGTCCCATGAGAATACCTATGTACATATTAACTGGCTATCAGGGCTTTGCTTGTTGTACTTGATTTCTTGACATGTCTGTTAGTTCTATCATATGGTTTAAAGATCTTGCTCATGTGTTAAACCAAGTCATTTGCTCATATCTAGCTTAATTAATACACTCAATGAACTCAACACTTAAGGCTTGTGGTAGGTCAACCAATAGTCACTTGTATCATGTAGTTGCTTAACTTCTGTAATTGACTTTGTGTACATGACCTAAGACTATGCCTTATTGCCATGACTTACTTGCAAAGCTAGATGAGAACCTTTTCAAATGTTGAGCACAAAAATAAATAAGTCGAACAACCCCCACCACTCCTTCTCCACGAGATGGCTCTCCATTGCACTTGGAGTGAACTTGGGGGGACTGTGGAAGACCAAGACGTTCGTCTCTAGTGTAATGCTGGGCGTCGTTGACTAAGACACGAGATGACGACATGTTTTGAAAAGAGGCCGAGAAGCCCAACCAATTGAAAAATGTGAAAAATACTCAACTCAAAAACTCAATTTTCTCTCAAATGGCTCGATTGTGATGATTGGTGATAAGTAGTCATTAGAGTCATTTGCACTTAGTCATTACTTGAATTTAAGCATATTGATGTGACTAGTGTCTAAAGTTCACCTACACATGCCTATGTTCTAATAAACTCAAATAGCACTTTAAAAATAGCTTGATATGATCATTTGAACTTGGCAAAACCGTGTGCTAGCTTGATATTTTGTATGGTGGGCTATTAGCCAATGTCTCAAAACTTGTATAACTCCCAAAGCTCTCGATTGCTTCTTTTGTTGTGCATTTCAAAGTGGTGCCAGTTTAGTGTGTCTTTTTTGCACTTTGATAACAAGAAGGGGGAGAAAAATGTGCAAACCAATCTCAATTTGCTTAAAACTGGCTAAGGGAGTGATGGAGAGCACTTGCTTTAGTAGTAGTGAGCATTTGTCAAGGGGGAGCATGAGAGCTAAGAGCAAATTGAGCCCAAAATTCAAATTTCAGCACTTCAATTTTCATATGCATTGATCTAGGGGGAGCTAGGAATCAAGTCCATATGCATTTGCTATTGCCTGTCCTGATATGTGCTTGTGCTTTGCTTATGCCTGCTCTAGATCATGTCATAACTTGTGCTCAATTTCAGCTCACATCACCTGTATATATGTATCTTGCTCTCAGCTAGTTCACATGTGTTCATGTGTTCTATCTTGCTCTTGACTAGTTCACATGTACGCATGTGTTGTATCTTGCTCTTGCTATGGTCATGCATATGCATGTGTATCTTGCTACTGCTTAGGGGTGTGTTATCACTCTTGTATCTTGCTCTTGATTGGCTCACATGCATATGTGTTGTAGCTTGCTCATGCTTTGAATCATGCTCATGTTCATTGGATATTGCTCACATGCTCCTGACTAAAATGTGCTTAGGCTTGTTTGGGTTGGCTTGTGATGTGCTCTAGTTCATAATGAATTGCTATGGCTAAATGCTTCAGTTGCTCAAATATTAGCTTGGATATTGGATCAAATGTACTTGCAACTAACCCCCTGCCATAGAC
>SPJY01028649.1:1335303-1402626 GCA_005191435.1 Raddia distichophylla | reverse complement strand
CGAATATATATATATATATATTCTTTTATGCAAAAATGTATTCCGAGTCCAACTTTAGACAAAAATAGACCCCCGTCATGGCTTGAAACTACGATCGCCTCCTGTCGGGCCTTCGAAGCACGACTGGACCCACATGCCGTGAGCCCCGCCGCCACACCCCGTGCGTTCGATTTTTGAACGCACGAGCGGGACTGGTCGAGCTCCCAACGCGCGACCGGAGTCCAACCCGCCTCGGATTCCCTCGTGCGGGCCGTGAACAGGGAAAGCAACCTGTCGTGCGTTGGGGGCACGACAGGGCCGGTCGTGGTTCCAAGGCTCGATAGGACCCTTTAAGTGCCTGGCCAACGCCCCTCCTTCACTTTCCCCACTCAACCTGACACTCACTCGGGCGCACAGTAGAGAGCAGCTTCAGGAGGCGACTTCGGGAGAGATATAGAGGTAATCTCTCTACCTAATCTCTGTTAAAATTAGTATGTATTGATTAATATTAGTGATATATATTGATTGGAGATTATGTTGGTAAGAGTTTGTGAACTTTTCACCAGCTATATTTGATTCTATTTGAAATTTTGGTGAAGTTTGAATGAATGAAACGTTGAAAACTTGATAGGCTAGCCATATAGGTTTGTAAGTGGTGAATGTGGATGAAGATATTTGAACGGAGTGTATGTTTCAATTTGGCTTCCTGCTAAACCACGGAGCAAAATAGGTTAGGCATAATGTTAGCCATATTGCGTAGCATTTTGTTGTTTAGGAGTGACGATTGTAGATTAAATATTTGGTTATTTACGGTTTAGTTGGAACAATAGTTTTGTCGATTTGTTGTAGTAGAAGGAAACATTAACTTAACATAAAATAATTTATGGAATGATTCAAAAAATGGTGGAAATATTTGTAAATTAATTACTTCTGGTCATTCGTTGAACTGAGAGAAATATGTGTCCTGTGGTCAATGTAGGTGAGATGGAAGAGACAATATATTTTTAGATATGGGGTTGGCGAGATTATGCTTGGTCCTGATGGAGTAGATTTATCAAACTTTCCTCATGTACAACATGGCATTAAAAGAGCGTCGGAAAGGTCTTATGGTGGGATTTATGGATGGTTGTTGAAGGTGTTCAATTTGGAAGCAGAGAGGTTCCGGTTAGTTATTCAAGCAGTAGTAAGTCGTGCCCCACAAGGGTTCTACGGGGAGCTAATACCGATCAACTCAACGAAGACCTGGAGGGATTATCTCCGATATGCATTCGAGCGCGGATGGTCGTTAGTGCTGTTTGTTCAGTGCTACGAAATACCTAATACTCAGCCTGCCGCAGAGGGACAATGGGAGAAAGGGGGAGGGCATGTGGATGGAGGCATGGAAGAAGGTTGGGGGAGGGTGGCGGCACTGAAAGGTTAGATGTGGAGGACGAAGCAGAGGGAGAGGAGGAGGTAGGGATGGAGGCGACGGGTGTTGCTGATGAAGGTGAAACGGTGGGTGGTATAGTGGAGGTGATGGAGGCCGAGGACGCCGAGGAGGAAGAAGCACCAGAGGAGGATGAAAACTCGGATGAAGAGAGCCATGTTCATATGGAGTGGAGGTTCAGCAACTTTAAAGGTCTAGAAGTGGTTGAAGATAGTCACGTTGAGTGGGAGTATCATGAGAACGAGGTAAATGAGGGGGGCCACTTTCGAGGACAAGTAGGATGTACTGGATGCGGTTAAGTGCTGGGCGGTGTCGCTGCGTAGGCAGTTGACCGTCAAGTAAAAAGGCGTACGATGTTAGTTGTGTGCAAAACTCATGTCCTTTCCGCGTGCATACTTTCAAGGGGATGTGGAAAGATTATTGGAAGTGCTCAATAGTGCGGCAACACAATTGTGTAGTGCATGTTGCAGAGCAGAAGCACCAGAACATAACTTCAACGTGGGTGGCGAGGAAGCTGTCAGGTATGATTGTGGAGAACCCTCATGTCACGGCCGGCTTTATAAGGCAGCAGGTCGAGGAGAGATTTCAGTACGAGATAAGCTATGATAAGGCTTGGAGGGCTAAGAGGAAAGCAATCGAGGATCGGTTTGGGACCTATGAAGCGTCATATGCAAATCTACCGCTAATGTTGCGGGCCGTTGCTAGGAGGAACCCAGACACATTCATTGATATTGCAGAGCAAAGACACCCCAGGCAAGATGGTCTTGCAGCGTGCGTTCTTCGCGCTCAGGTCATGCATCACGGCATTAAAAAACTGTCGCCCCATCCTTTGCATGGACGGCACATTTCTAACTGGGAAGTACATGGGGCAGATCTTGACTGCCATAGCGGTGGATGCGAACAATCAGGTCCTACCAGTTGTATTTGCATTTGTTGAGTCTGAAAACACCGACAGTTGGTATTGGTTCCTAGAACGGGTGAAGGTTGGAGTGGTTCAGGACCGGCCAGACATACGTGTTATTCATGACCATCATGGCGGACTGCTGGAAGCTATCATGGAGATGCAGGAGGGATTGGACATAAGAGGTGTTACCAAATGGGATGACATTATTAGCAGGTGGTGCATGAGGCATATGGGAGCAAACTTCTTCCGCCAGTTCAAGAGCAAAGACCTCATGAACATGTTCAAAAGGCTATGTAAGCAGAACCAGGATAGTAACTTTAGGAAGTTTTGGATCACGCTTGATGAATTGACAAGGAAACATACCTCACTGGGTTCCGTTGTGCTGACCAGTTCAAAGAATGCAATATTATACCATGAGAAAGGAGATGATCCAACCGCCCTGTGTGCACTGCCGATAGATGGCCCAGGTGTGCGGAGAAGGGCAAGATCCGCCACAAAGTCATTCAGTGACTGGGTCCTTCACGAGCCTAGGAAGAAATGGTAATTGCTGCACGTTGAAGGGGGTGCAAGGTACGACATCATGACGACGAACTTAGCAGAGGTTTACAATTGGGTCATGACGGGATCAAGATGTCTACCTTTGGTGGGTATAGTTGAGAGGATTTTGTATGGCACCCAGAAATACTTTGTGGAGCGCTACCAGAAGGCTAGCACTTTAATGGCAGACAACCGGTTTTTCTACTCACAAGTCATCTCAGAGTACATGTGCAGGAAAATCACGAAGGCACAACTTCATCGTCCAATCTGGGAGACTGCCAGAGAACGGAAGTACAAGGTTCATTGCAGGGACCGTGGGCGTGAAGGCACACAACATGAGAGGAGGTCACACAAGGTTGTCATACATGCGACAAGTTGTGAGTGCTCATGTGGGAAGACGGCTCTCCTTCACCTGCCATGCTCACATGCCATTGCCGCCGTTGCCCAAACAAACGAATCCTGCCATGCTTATGTGTCACCATATTATCACAAGTTAAGCGTGTTCAACACATGGAATAACGAAGTAATAGGGTACACCGTGGATGGGTCCTTCACAGAGGCACCGGGTCCTAACCATCGATGGGTCCCTGACATGACCAAGCTGAGGACAAAGAAGGGGCGTCAGAGGACTCGTCGAATATGGAATGATATGGATGAGTCGGAGACTAGACGTCGAAGGGTGAGGTGCACTGTGTGTAAGCAGCTCGGGCATACAAACCAGTACTGCACGCAGAGTACCCCTGGAGATGGCGCTGCTGGACCGTCCTATCGTTAAGTATTACTAGCAAAAATGCCCGTGCGTTGCAACGGGAGAAATAGTGCCTACTTTTGTCACATGAAAAGCATCACTAGCATGCTAAAAGGTGGGAAGTACATCGGAGGCATTGATGGAGTGCCAGGAACACCCATATGTTGTGGCTGATGAGGCATTGGAATACCATACGCCGAATTCATGAGGTCTTCAGCCGTAGATGGGAAACTTAGGGCCTCTTTGATAGATGTTTTAGTTTAGTTTTTGTTGGGATTGCACCTTTTATTATTTTTTTATATACACCATTCATTTTTTTTTGAAAATATTTTTTTACAACTTTGTAGGGTTTTTCTCAAAGATCTAAAAAATATTTTGTTAATAATTTATTTAGCCTTTTCATACCACTTTCAAAGGTAGTCAATTTTTCTCAACAAAAACTTAACTAAAACTAAACAAGCTATAAAAGAGGGCCTTAGAGGAGCACAACTTGCATAAAATAGGAATAGGAAGCTCCATTGGACCACCATCATTTCCCTTGTCCCACATGTACTAGAAATTCCCTGCTTTCATCACCCACTGTTTCCTTCCACTGTGAAGTTGCATAGATAGATTATTAATCCAGATAATAGAATATATAACTAAATTTACATCTAAGCAAGTAGCAAAAGAAAAGGAGAAATAAAAATCCTAGCACGCCTAGCCTATTACAACAATATGCATATAGTTATTATTCATACGTGTATTTATAATAATTTTTTACCATTTCTCTCTCTCTAAAAAAATAAAATAACATAAATGGCTAATTATGTTCAAATCCTCATATATAAAATAAATTAAAATTGTTACATGTCACATGACAACATCCAGGACATATTACATTAAATTAATATTGTTTTCAAAGCATGTAAGTATTTCTCAGTAAGTGCTTCTGATATGAAACGAAAAAGAAATTGAAGTCATATAAAAGTTGTGATGATTTAAACATACAAAAAAAAGTGTACAACACTGCAGATACCTCGTCCCTACATTGCAGCACCCCAATTCCGCAACTATAGTTCAAAGGTTAAATGATTGTAGAGGAAAAATAGCGAAAATATTATCAGTGCCAGCCAAAATTGACATAAAATAAAAATGAAGCCATGTAGCTTACATGGAGTAACATAAGAAATAAAACCAGTTTGAGATATAGACTGGCCAGGCAACCAGCACATAGTGATTCAAACAATAAATTTGAAAAGCAACTGAAGACACTACAGCGTTATTTGATCTAAATTGTCTAAACTAATCACCAATCTGGCTTCATCCTTTTTCTCCCCCTTCTTTTCAGTTAGCAAGAATTATTTGTGAGATTCAGACAATTAGTATTTCTCCCTGTGCAACCAATAATCTAACTCCTCTGCAAGTGGGATCTCCACTTTATACTCAAAAATATAGACGTACGTAGTATTTAATCATGAAGAAGAAATTAATCGTGTTGTGAAGTACCAGTATTAAGATAGTATGAATCATGAATCGATCAATAGTTCAGAGGGAAGAACAAATACAGATGTATTTTTTTTCGAAAAGGCAACAATGGCATTTCGTACAGAGGAGACAAAAACAATTTACAAGTAAAAATACTACCCAGTCTCAGCCACGGGACACAACAGTGAGGCTGACAACTTAAATCGAGCTATTCATTCGCCTAATGCTAAGTTTCTGGACTGAACATCTTGCACCAGATTACCAAAAACAACCTGCACCGAGTTATACACCCAACTCCCCTCAGAATAAGTCTATTGTGCTCCTTCCACATGTTCCAACAGGCATAGATGAACATCCGGTATGCTACTCTGCTGACATCTGTCATGTACTCTCTTGGCTACAGTTAGTATTATCTGAGGTGTTCACTGAATTTTCATCATACAATGTGTCGTTCCTTCTGCATTACCATTCGGTACTCTTTGTACCAAAAGGAGCAGAGCTATTTGCACTTGACAGAAAGGCCAACAGATACAGTACTGCAAATAGCAAGAACACAAAAGCTGGAGCGACAAAGCACGCCTTCCCCCACCATTTTGCTAGCCGCCGAGTCTTGCCATTGTATGCCCACCGACAGCACGCATCGTAGGAGAAGTTCCAATACTCATGGGAGACAAGACCATAAGATTCTAGAGTTTGGACCACCCTCTGACGAAAAATTAAGTAATTTATTTAGTGTAGAGACAACAATACAGTAAGACAATATGGGATTAGCATTCTCATCTTTAATGTAGGTTTAGATGGTAGATTAACAAAGAGTAAAATGCATCAGAGGTCCATTAACTTATGCGGTGGTGTCACTTAGGTCCATCAACTTTGAAAGTGCATTTTTGGGTCCAATAACTTGTTAAGTTGTTTACCGTAGGTTCAAACCGTTTAGTCAGCGTCTCTACGCTGACGTGGTGGTGTTTGGTCAGCACCTCCACGCTGATGTGGTTGTGAGGTGGCCACACAAAATCTAAAAAAAATTAAAAATCTGAAAAAAGGAAAAAAAATCTAAGAATAAAAAAGTAAAGAAATCCGAAAATCATAAAACAAATCTGAAAAATTGTAAAAAAATCTGAAAAATTCAGAAAACCCGAAAAATGTGTAAGAAATCTGAAAAAATTCAAAAACCCCAAAAAATCAGGAAAAATTGTAAAAAATCCGAAAACACAACCAATTTTTTTTTTGCAATTTTTTTGTTATGTTTTCGGATTGTTTAAATTTTTTCATTTGGTTTTCCGGATTTTTGTTTATTTTTTATTTTTGTATTTTTTGGATTTCATTACGAAATTTTTTTTCTTCTGATTTTTAGGTTTTTTTTACAATTTTTAAAATTTTTTTAATTTTTTTTTACATTTTTTTCCCTTTTTTGAATTTTCCATGAATTTTTTCAGATTTTTTTAAAGATTTTTTAGATTTTGTGTGGCCACCTCACTGCCATGTCAGCGTGGAGGTGCTGACCAAGCACCGTCACGTCAGCATGGATGCGCTGAATAAGGGGTTTGGACCTGCGGTGAACAACTTAACAAGTTATTAGACCTAAAAATACACTTTCAAAGTTGATGGACCTAAGTGACACCACCGCACAAGTTAATGGACCTCTGGTGCATTTTACTCATTAACAAATGTTAGTATGATTGTATGAGACCAAACGAAGCTTGCAATATTATAACCATTCCAGTTTGCATGGAGCGATTTAGAGCTGCCACTTCTTCCTCCTTTCGTTGTCCACGTTCTCGTTTAACCAATTTTTATTGCTAGTACCATATCTTCACTGCCTTGCACGATAGCTGGGGAGAAAAATCACTGCTCGAACGAACACGCACTGAAAATTTCCGTTAGAACTTGTGAGCTACATATAGTCAAGGTATTTAACAAGCTAAAATTCTCTCCTTTTCCCCTTGTTTTACACGGTCTAAGAATAAATTTACGACAACAATGCGAGCATCCAATGTTAATCCAATTGACATGATTGCATCTATCTAGCAGTTAGACAACCTCAAGGTATATAACATTTAGATTAATACTTCAAATAGAGGTGTTGATAATTACAAAGTTCACACTATCAACAATTCAAGATGGTCCTTACAAAAGGAAAATAATACTGCTCGTGACACCATAATTTTATAAATAATTTCTACCTATCTAGATGTTATACCTCTAGAAGGATATAAGGCAATTTCTATATTAATTTAATAATTTCATAGCAGCTACAATTGTGACTTGTGTGGTGTTTAAATCGCAAGTGAACGTTGGTACAAAAACAAATTTCTCCTAGTTACGTGTATATAGCTTCAAACAGAAACATGGCTTTCATCATACCACAAATCCATGAAAAACAAACGTGGCAAAACATAACAAGAAAACAATGCAGGTATGTGAAAACAAAATCTGGATGGTATCTTTGTTAACATTAGTCATAATAGCAAGCAGTGAAAGAATGAAGTGCACTGAACCATCAAAGTGGCAAAAAAGTTAAAATTCAAGTGGATTTTAGCATAACTCGAATCAAACAAGCTAAGCTAAGCTCGGATACTAACCAACACACATTTGGCTGATTATTCTAGTACCACCTATGGAGGTCTTGACAACAAGAACGACATCTGCAAACTCAACCTCAAATGCACTACCAAATATTTTGAAAGAACAAGCAATTAGAATAAGCCAGTTATATATTCCTCTAATTCCACCAGAAGTTACCTACGAGCTAAGAAAAGGATATGTGTCGCTAACCTGCAGAAACTCTCTGATCCACCAATTGCAACCAAACAGTACACATTTGTCCGCTTGGAGAAAACACCAACTTCTCAATTGTTCTCAAACTGAAAACCAAAAAAGTTTACATGCAGAACATGCAGGTCAAAATACAAACCTTCAAGTGGCATTCGAGTAGAATATATAAGACAAATGTTCAAATTAGAAAGCAACGTCTGCCCACACAGCAACACAATGTGCTATCTAAACCTATCAAGTTAAAGAGATGCAGCATGATTAAATATCAAAAATTCCAAGGGAACAATGGTATCAGTTATATATGAAATAGTGATGCTACAAACTCAAAACAAAAACATCGCCAAAGTACACAAAAAGTAAAAAAAATAGTTACCACTATTCTTCTCAAATTCATAGCTACTCTTTGGCTAGAGTACCAAGCCCTCACATTGAATTTGAAACAATCAATGAATCAACTTCTTTCCTAGACCAGACATCACCCCCCTAAAACCCTACCTCACACGCTGCTCAAATGACAACTATTACTCATCCAGGCACCAAATATAGCCACAAAAATAATAAAAAAAATCACCGCTTTTACCACAACTAAGAAATCACTATCACCGAATTGGTATCTGCAAAAGCCCACTACAATAGTTTACTGATTCATCTGATCATTAAAGCAGCTGAACTGGAGGATTAGAGGCGTACGCAGCTTGCAATCACAAACCATGCAGTAAAAGCATGAGGTAAATAAAACCAAAACTTACGGGTCGCCATGGTTGATTCCACTTCGCCGCAGCTGCAACCGCTTCTCTGTCATCAATCTTAGCTGATGTGGCATATGAAATAACCTTGATTCTCCACAGAGCAGCTTGAGATGCATAGTTCGTATCCTCCAATAGATTAAGTCCACTGGGAACATAGAAGTCAACAAATTTGTCTTTGACCGACCGGTCCTTGCGGTCCTTCGATGCTGAAACTAGCTCCAATGCCATAATTTGAAAGCTGAAGTAAGGGAATATCAATAATAAAATGGTTTGGACAGAAGTTCTAAAGAGTGTGGAGTGGCATAGATAAGTTAGGAAATTGGATTTTTGCCCCAGAGTTGATGCGCCTTTGCCTTTTTACCCAAAGTTGGTGTGCCTCTGTCCTTTTTGCTCTGTGTGGACCATTTAAAAATTAATTTCACCACAGGGGGTTTTTCAAAAAAAACCTGATTTCTATTGACGAGCTGGAGGGCTGCCTGTTCGTTTCCTCGCTGCTGCCTCATCGATCACAGGCGAGAGGCGCCGCCCTCCCCGTCGCTGCCGCGTGCACCGCCCTCGCTGCCCTCGTTGCCACCCTCGTCGCCGCCCTCCCCGTCGCTGCCACGTGCGCCGTCCTCGCCGCCCTCGCCGCTGGAGACGACGCCTGGAGGCTGGAGTGGCGGCGGCTATCAGCCATCGGCCATGGAAGCGATCCACCCTGTAAGCTCTCTGATTTCGCGACCCCATCTCTCCTCGCTCCGCTGCGTCTTGTGCTCGTCCTGTCCTGCATCATGTGCTCCTCCCCGCCGTGTGCCATGTTAGTTATGGTGTTGTAATTAGGAGTACTCCTTGTTTAGCATTCAACAAGTAACACTTGCGCAATTATGTCAATTATCAGGCTAATGGTAGAGGATTTGCTTTCATAATGTGAATAAACTAGGAATCTGAACTGTTGAAGGCGCCATGGTGCCATGAATCCAATAAATTTCACATATATTTGTCATGCAATTTATTTTTCATTGCATTGTCATGCAATTTCTCCAATAGATTTTCATTTTTGCTGCATTTTATTTCAGGGTCTTTCACATATAGTTGAATCACCAAATCAAAATAGTTCGATCGATTGGTCAAGTATTGAAATAGTGCAAAACATGGACCCTTTGGGTTTGGAAGGCACGGACTTGGATGGTTGCAATGTTTGCATGGTCGAGGAAGGCATGGATGATTGCAATGGTCCAATGTCCGAGGATGGCATGGATGATTTAAATGTTTTAGTGGCCGAGGAAGAGATGTATTCTTTGCTTGGTTTGAGGGAGGAGGAAATGGTTGCCAACACTAATGTGGGAGGCAATGTAGAAGTTGACACCGAAGGAGAAGCAGGTGAAGCTTTCTCAGTTGATGGTGCAGAGGAGCACACGGACTCTGATGAGAAAAATGCTACCATGGATGTTGGTTCAACTTTTTCTTCAATGAAGGAGTTCGAATGGCTTTAAAGCAATATGCCATCTCAGGGGAGTTTGATGTAAAGCCTAAGAAGTCTAATCCTGTCAGGTATCTTGGTGCGTGCAAAATGGTAGGATGTCCTTGGAGAATTGTAGCTAAAAAGGTGCAAGGGGAAGAAAGAATCATGGTAATTTTATTCTAATTAATTATTTTTGTTGTGTATTAATGTTGTAGTTATACTTATACCTCTTTTTCCTTGTAGGTAAAAGAGATAGGACCTCATCATCGATGTCCTTCGGTTAGCAGGAAATCTAGTAAAATGACAGATCAAAGTTGGGTGGCTCGTATGGCAGTGCCTATCTTGAGGTTATATCCTAACATGGGTGCCATGGAACTGAAGGTAGAGTTAGATAATGAACATAATGTGAACACTGAATATTAGACATGTAGTGAAAGCACATACATATGAGTGCACTTGTCTTCAGTGACAACACACCGGCAAGCCATGCTCACATGCTTTGGTTGTCCTAACTGCTATGGCACATAACAATCTGGAAGATTTTGTGCATGAGTATTTCTCAGTAGATAGATTCAGAAAAGCATATCAGGGAGAAATAGAGCCACTAACGGGAAAGTCTCAGTGGCCTAGAGTTGATCTTGGGTTTATCTTGCACCCACCAAACACCAGTAGAGGTGTCGGAAGACAAAGAAAACTGAGAATGAAGGGTTGCACAGAAAAAGGTTACCAAGGAAAGAAGAAGGTTAATGTAGGGGGTTTGAATAGATGCAAAAGATGTGAAGAGCTAGGCCACAGGGAAGCACGTTGTCCTCTAAATGGCGTAAAGGGTGGAATTCTTGACTTTTTTGTATTTTTTTTGGAATTCTTGGTTTTTTTTGTATTTTTTTGTGAGATACAAATATTTATAAGTCTTGTTACAGGAAAAGTAGGAGCAAGAGAAATACCGTGCCATAGGAAGGATCAAGCAATGTAACTCCAACTACAAGCCCCGGGCCTGTGACACGAAGGTGAATATTTATATCCTAACTTAGTTTTAGTTATATTCATGGGCAATTAATTGACTACTCATATTTTTTAGCCAAAGTGCAATGTTGGCGGTACATGCTACAAGCCCCGGGTCTGTAACACGAAGGTAAAATACCTTACATGACAATTTATATTTTATTCATATCAAGTTAATGAAATTATCACCTTTTTAGCCAAAGTGCAATGTTGGCGGAAGACGAGGGATCACAAGGAGGAGACGGGACATCTACTCTAAAATCAAGACATGTCAAGAAGATTACTTTGAGAAAGAAAAGAAAATTATTTTAGATGCTGGCTATAGGTTACTCCAAGGATCGGCGATGTCGGCCGGTTATTACATACATTAGGCATTGATTTTTGGCAAATGGTCGACAAAAATAGATACATGTATAACCAGTAAAGGTTACAGCTTCCTGTTTAGTCTAATATCGTAATTAAGTTAAAATGGATTTTTTTCCTGTGTGTTTTACAATTTGTACCGAAGCAACTAGTAACTGCGATTGCGATGGATCATACATAAGTTAAAATTCACTGCACGCTAGCTAGGCTAAATTGCGACGGGCAGCAGCTGAACAAAAAATGCAGCAAAAATTGACTGCATGCTAGCAAAAATTAGCTAGCACTAGTCTTTTTCTGGAAATTAACTAGCAGCGAACAGGCAGCAGCTGCAGAATAGAAATTGGATTTTTCGGTAAACTCCCTGGTGGAATCAATTTTTAGGTAGTCCACACAGGGCAAAAAAGCAAAGGCACACCAACTTTGGGCAAAAATACAAAGACGTATCAACTTTGGGGCAAAAATCCAATTTCCTCGAGAAACACGGCAGCAAAAAAAAAGAAGAAGAAAAAAACATCTAGAATACACTAGACAATCCTCACGTAGTGATTACAGAATAGTATTATCCAACACCTTCAATCCCCTCTTAAAGAGTAAAGGCATGCCATATGCAAGAACACAGCTGCTCAAATAAACACCTTTTAACACAAATCAAGCACCAACGTAGGCCAAAGTACGCCCGGTGTCAAGTATCAGACATATGCCACAGCTCCACAGGCATAACGTCGAACACCTCAGGTGCTGACTGCAGAACACACAACGTACTTAAGCTCGAATGGAGGCACGTAGAGATTTTGGGGGAGTTACATGTGGGCCGGCAGTCATAGAAGGAGTGGCCGTCGGCGCGGAACCAATCGGCGTCCTCGGCGAGGTGGCACTGCAGCCCCTCCCTCCGCTCCCGCAGCTTGTCATCAGCAGGGCCCCACGGAGCGAGGTGGTGACCAAAGGGGAGGCGCGGCCGCCGGCCTGGCAAGGCGGCGACAGGCGTGGAGGCGCCGCCGCCCGCCGCAACAAAGGGAGGCGAGGCGAGTGCGAGTGGGTCGACCCAAGAGAACCAGCCGGTATAGGGGATCCGAACCCTTTTTCCCTCAAATTATTCTAGTCTGGCCCACTGGCCCATTTTCTTATTTTCTTTAAGCTGGGTCGGTGGGTCGATGGGTCGGCCCGGCCCAGGCTCATCCCTGCCAAAAATTGGAGTTCCCAAAATTTCATGGAGATGATGCTCGAGTTTGGGTGGATAAGTGTCCAACATTCTTTGACCTGTATCAGATCCCTGAAAATTTTGAAGTCTCCGCAGCAACTATGTACATGTCGGATACTGCTGCGGTGCTGCCTATTGGTATCAAACATACAAGTTGACACATTCCTGTAGCATCTGGACACAATTTTCAGCAACAGTTCTGAGTGAATTTGATGGGAATGTTCGGAGACATAAGCTTAAGGAGTTGTTTTTGCTGAAGCAAACAGGGTCTGTGGAAGAGTATAAAAGCCAATTCCAGAAGCTTACATACCAACTGAAGCTCTATGATCATGCCTTAAGTGACATCATGCTAGTTACACAGTTTGTCATGGGACTGAAAGATGAACTAGAGGGGGCAGTTGAGGTTCAGTTACCTGACACACTGAACAAGGCAATGGCACTGGCTTCAGTAATGGGGAGTGTGCAAGAGAAAGGCAAGAAAGTGTGGACCAAAACTGTTAAACCAACCCCTTCTAATAAACATGAGGGAGCAGCTAAAGTGGGCACTAGAGGAAAATTTGAGACAAGGGGATTTATGGAAGGCCAAACAACTTAAAGAGTATCGCCGATGGTTTATGCTTCAAATGTGGAGAACCGTACAGCCCACAACATCAGTGTAAATTGGGGACTGGTCAATTGGCTGCAGTACAGACTACTGAGATTTTGGATGATGAGCTATTAGATGCAGTCATTACATAAGGAGTTAACTGAAGATCAGGCGTTTCTGTCCCTCAATGCCATTTCTGGAGCACAAGCACCTAACACAATCCGACCACGCTATCTTATAGGCAACAAGGTCATGATCGTGCTACTTGATTCTGGCAGCTCACATAGCTTTGTGGACAAGAGATTAATTGATCTTCTCCAGAGTCCAGTCACCAACATTACACCAATCTCAGTCAAGATAGCAGATGGCAGTCTCATCCAATGTGACCAGATGGTTCCAAACATGTCCTAGTGGATTCAAGGCCACACATTCGAACATGATATGAGGATACTGGATCTGGGGGATATGATGCATTTTGGGCATGGATTGGTTGCAATCCATGGGTCCCATGCAGTGCCATTGGACAAAGAAATGGGTGCAGTTCACACATAAGGCCAAATTGATCAAACTGCAAGGCATGCAGGACAATCACACTACTCAGCTGTTGTCAATGACTGTAGAGCAATATACAAAATGGGCCAGCTACAATGAGATATGGGCAACTGCTATACTTCAAGAACACAATGCTGAGGAGGTGGCTGGTAGCTCCACCACAATGATACCTGCTGAACTGCAAACCATTTTGGATGAGTTTGCTGAGGACTTCAAAGAACCAACCTCTCTTCCACCACACAGGGTCTATGACCATGCAATTTCTCTAATACCCAATGCAGCACCAGTAAGTTCAAGACCATATAGATACTCTCCTCTCCAAAAAGATGAAATAGAGAGACAAGCCTCTGAGATGCTCAACTCTGGGTTGATTGCCACTAGTAAAAAAGATGGTACTTGGAGGTTTTGTATAGACTATAAAAAAAGATGGTACTTGGAGGTTTTGTATAGACTATAGGAAGCTCAATGACATTACTGTCAAGAGTAAGTTCCCTATTCCTGTGTTGATGAACTGTTAGATGAATTGGCTGGTACCAAATTTTTTACCAAGTTAGATTTAAGAGCTAGGTATCATCAGATAAGGATGGTGGAAGGAGATGAGTTGAAAACAGCTTTCAAGACACACCATGGCCAATTTCAATTCTGAGTGATGCCCTTTGGCCTCACTAATGCACCTGCCACATTCCAATGTCTCATGAATTCAGTGTTATCCAAGTACATTAGAAAGTTTGTCCTAGTATTCATGGACGCCATATTAATCTATAGCAAGACTTGCCTGACCATTTGCTCAATTTAAAATTAGTACTGCAACTGTTAAAAGACAACCAGCTCTTTGTCAAACGATCCAAATGCACTTTTGCAGCTACCAAACTTGAGTATTTAGGACACATTATCTCGGATCAGGGTGTCACCACAGATCCTACCAAAACTGCAGTCATGCTTCAGTGGCCTGTTCCCACCAATGTCACCCAATTGAGAGGATTTTTGGGCCTCACGGGATATTACCGCAAATTTGTTAAGAACTATGGAGTTATTGCCAAACCACTAACAGCGTTACTGCAGAAAAAGAATTTCCAGTGGAGTAGTGCTGCATAGCAAGCTTTTGAGGATCTCAAAGCAGCAATGTCAAATACTCCTGTGTTGGCCCTTCCTGATTTTGAGCAACAATTTGCCATCGAAACAGGTGCTTGTGCCATTGGCATTGGAGCTGTTTTGAGCCAAGCCAATCACCCTATTGCATTTTACAATAAAGCTCTCAGTCCATCCAATCAAAAGCTGTTCATTTATGAGAAGGAATTTATTGCTATTATAATGGCAGTGGACAGATGGAGGTCTTATCTCTTGAGAACACCCTTTGTGATCAAAACATATCACAAAAGCTTATGCCACCTTCAAGACCAAACCTTGACATCTGATATTCAAAGAAAGGCTATGACAAAGCTCATTGGTCTTCAGTTTACCTTTCAATACAAAAAGGGAGCTGAGAATAGAGTTGTAGATGCACTATCCCGAGTGGGTCATTTTTTCCACATCTTTTCCATATCCCAAGCACAACCCTTGTGGCTTCAAGAGGTGTCTAATTCTTATGTGTCAGACCCACAAGCTCAAACATTATTGGCTCAGTTGGCTGTTCAAGGAGGTACAGAAGGACAGTTCACCTTACATCAAGGTCTTATTCGTAAGAAAGGCATTATTTGGGTAGGAGCCAACACAGCTCTTAAGACCAAGCTTATCCAGATTTTCCATGCAAGAGTCCAATTGGTGGTCACTCTGGTACCCAAGCCACCTATCAACGCTTGAAGAAAGTGTTCTTTTGGACTGGCCTAAAGACTGATGTGGAGACCTTTGTGCAGCAAAGTCAAATCTGCCAACAAGCTAAACATGAACATCTCAAATCACCTGGCCTTCTCCAGCCACTACCCATTCCAGACAAAGCTTGGCAACACATATCTATGGATTTTGTGGAAGGACTGCCTAAATCTGATGGGTATACGGTGATTATGGTCAGTGGACCGTTTCACTAAATATTCACATTTTCTCCCTCTCAAGCATCCTTTTACAGCTCAACAGGTTGCTATGGTTTTCATGCAAAACATTACCAAATTGCATGGCATCCCTCAAACTATAGTTTCAGATCGAGATAAAGTGTTCACTAGCCAATTTTGGAAAGAACTTTTTCAGTTGTTGGATGTGCATCTTCATATTGGCACAGAATACCATCCCCAAACTGATGGGCAAACTGAGAGGGTAAATCGATGCTTAGAGATGTATCTCAGGTGCACCACTCATCTCACTCCTACTAAATGGGCTAGCTGGTTGTACTTGGCAGAATTTTGGTACAACACATCCTTTCATTCCTCCCTGAAGACTTCCCCATGTGTGGCTTTGTATGGCACTGAACCAAATTATGAATTGTTGCCTGACATGCCTACAAGCTCCAATTCTGATACCCAAGACTCTCAAATCAAGGGAGGCATTCTCAACCCTGCTCAAAACACAGCTTCAGAAAGCACAATCCAAGATGAAGCATTTTGCTGATAAAAACAGGACACCCAGAGTGTTTGTTACTGGTGATTGGGTTTACTTGAAGCTCCAACCATATGTTCAGTCATCAGTTGCACCCAGACCATGCCCTAAACTAGCAATGAAATACTATGGGCCATATTTCATTATTGACAAGTTGGGACCTGCAGCTTATAAACTTCAGTTACCCCCAGAGAGTAGGATTCACCCGGTTTTCCATGTATCCCAATTGAAACCTCATATCCCAGATGCTACACCAGTGTTTCACAACCTGCCACCTGCAATTGATCATTATGAAGAACATTTGCAACCAACAGAGATCATGGATCGGCGCTTGGTTAATAAAGGTAATAAGGCCACTGTACAGATCTTGGTCAAATGTGGTAATTTGCACGACAATTTTGCAACTTGGGAGGACTATTATGTGTTGAAGTCCAGATTTCCAAATGCACCAGTCTGGGGACAGCCTGGTACTCAGGGCGGAGGCAATGTCACGGCTGGTGATCCCGGAGCAGCGGAGGCGGGAAGGCGCAAAGGTTCAAAGGGCATAGAGGAAAGGGTTGGGCCAGTGGGCCATGATGTAAGTGTTTGTGGGCCGTAGCTAGCCGGGAATGCGTGTGTGAGTCCAACTATCGCCGAGAGCGCAGTCTATGTAATTCCTTTGGCCGATCCGGCAAAATCATCGACGAAGAAGAAGAACCCTAAGATTCTCCCCCAATTCCTATCTCAATTCCCCTTGTCCTTGCTTCTGTATCCCTCCCCCTTGCTCTCTTGGTTCCAGGTCATGACAAAGGCTTGATGCGCGCATCGGTGGGCTGTCCAGAGCCCAAAGCGGCAGCCGCAGGAACTAATGCGGCGGCCGACAATGGCGATGGGGACGACAACGGTGAGGTCCTCGGCGTCCCTTAGGCCCAAGTAATGAGTTTTCCCCAAGGATTGCTTGATTTGGGGCTTTAAGGTTAGGAAAATTTGGGTATTCCGATTCCGATCTGTTTCTAATGATCTCTAAATCATCTTCCCTCTTCAAAACTTAGTTTATTTATGCTGAAACATCAAAGATTTTGACTAATCCGAGCCAAGAACAATAATTAGGGTTTCGGGTTGCAAAATAATTTGGGGAGTTTGCCTTTAAGTTTGCAATTCCCCTCCTTCTAATTGCTTCCCGTGACCTAAAATTACTTATACGAGCCCAACAATTAACATCAGTGAGCACATTAGGGTTTTGATTAGCTTAATTAACCAAAGAACATTAGTCGGCTAACATTAGCTTAAACATAATCAGAATTAGATTAATTATATTGTTAACTGAAAGCCCATAATAATAATTAGGGGTTAATTAGTTAACTTTTGGATTAATCTCATACCACTTTAGGATTAATCTAATACCATTAACTCGTAAACTTAATTAGTTGCTGGTATTAGCTAAATCATGGTTCTAAACCGATCCATTGGTTTTATCGGCCTAGAATCTAATTTACATGCACTAGTAAGCGTGCACATGCAAGGCACGTCGAAAGTTTTATAATTCCAAGTGAATCTTTAAGTTGGAAGGCACGTCGGACGTTTCATCATAAACGCCATGACATGACCATAAATAGAATCACTCAGAAGTGTGACACCATGCAAAAACAAATATCCAAACATCCAAATATAAAGATAGAAGATTACAAATGGACAAACACATGAACGCTACAACATGACCAAATGAGAAATGAAATGTAATGATAAAGGGCATATAATTAACCAAAAAATATAAAATGTTTGAATTACAAAACCAATTCAGCATTATGACTTCAATTTGATCTTTCTCATGTCTTATCCGATGGTCTTAGGAAATCAGGTACATCCATTGTTGATGCTACAAAAAGCAACTACACAAGCTGATGAGTGTCACAAAGTTCATTGCATATAAGTATATGTTGTGATGTAACATGATTTACCACTGTCTGAGCTCACGGGCAACTGCAACGTCCGGGCCAAAGTAAACCCTACTGTAGGGTGTAGTGTGCAGGCTAAAATCTATAAATTAAATTGCTTTGCTAATTAATGTAAAATATTATTAAAAAACGAAGTGTGATGCGAACTTACCAACAGTACGGTTTGCTCTCAGCATGGTGGTTGCAACAATAAGACGCTCATCTGAGCTTTTGTCCCGTTTGAGATAGATGATTGGTGAGCATTTTATCACTCAGCACTAATTTCACTATTTTAAATCTATATGGAAACAAACAACAAAAGAGCAAGAAATACCTAGAGGTGTTTAGAAATGCAACATATTTAAAAGATATCATGATCTAACGTACCTATTATCAGCAAGCAAAACATTCTTGCAAGGAATGTTTCTATAATGAACACTCATGCACGTATTGTATAGTGCTTACAAAGATAACCATTCCAATAACATTTACAAGATAGATAAACCATGACATGTTATGCACTAATAACACTAAAAATCAAAAATAGAAAAAAACCAACAGGTAGAAGTCTTTACCAGCATAAATATTGTTTTCGTAAGTGTATTCAAACACTCTATCTAGAAGCGTGAAAGTTGGAAATAGTGGAAGGTTCTCCTCGGTCATATCGGGTATTTTGCTTATGTTTGTTGCTATTGTGAAGTGGATCACATGTGAATTGTCTGCAAGTAACTTATGTAAATGTGTCTCCACCGTTTGTATCGTCATCATTGTGATATAATACGTTAAACCCTCACGAAGATAGGGATCGAAATGATCCACCTACTCGTCAGCAATTGTACCAACTATCTTGTTACCCTGTACATAAATATATATACTTTAATATGTTTAGTTAATTATGGTAACTAACAGAATGTGGATGATCATTACCTGTAGATCTAGCAAAACAAAATCTAGTCTCTTCCTGCCATGACCCAATGATTCAACGTGATATTTGTGAAACACCCTAACGCATAAACTCCAGTTTGTGTAAGGATGGACGTCCCGAAATGTGGGGACCGGTCCACCTTGAACTCGATGTCTCCTCAAATCCGTCATGTTAAACCTAAAAAAATATTTTTGCCACACTTATAAAATGCATATTAATGCTAATCGAGTAAGATAAAAAATATATTCTTTCATGGACACTCTAGGTTTTTGTTGGAACAAATGAGAAGTGAGGAAAACAAAATTATGCGAGTCTAACTGAGTAAGCTAAATAAATATTCAATCTTTTCAAAGATAAATATAGTAGAACAGATTAAAAATGCCTCCCAAGTCCCAATGATGTGCTATAATGTATTCGGTCTTTTCAAACTGGATATGTAGATACAAAATAGATAAGCCAATACTATGCGTGCTTTTACATTTGCTTGTTTTGATTGGTCATTGGTCACTATATAAGAAAACATTGATATTTTTCATTGCAAAATGTAACTTCTCAAATAAACATCTATATGATACCAATAAAGACAAAAAACTGTGAAGTACTTCTCGATAAATATAATGTACTACAATGATAAGGCTTACGGATGGAAAATTCACTACCTCATATGGACCCGATCAGCAGGATGAGGACAATATTATAGAGGAGATGGGCGAGAAGTCATGAAGTGGCAGCAGAATCACAACCAGGTGTTTAAGTAGAAACGGTAGGGTGGCGTTGGCCATGTAGCAGCACCCACAATGCGCATATTTTCGGTAGTTTTGACTAGGCCATATCAACCGCATGTGCATGTTGGCTGTTATTATTGAGTTGGTGCATGTCTGGTCAGAGATTGAAACCATGCATGTCGAGTGGAACCGTTGCCCCGAATCTGGATTTGCCGCCCGAAGGGAGTGGTAACGACGGTTGAGTCGCAAGATGAGGAGGCGCAACACAAAATCTGGATGAGGCTGGTGTTTAAGTAGAAACGGTAGTGTGGCGTTGGCCATGTAGCAGCACCCACAATACGCAGATTTCCGATCGTTTTGACCAGGCCATATGAACCGCTAGTGCATGTAGGCTGTTACTATTGAGTTGGTGCATGTCTAGTCCAAGATTGAAACCGTGCATGTCGAGTGAAACCATTGCCCCAAATCTGGATTTGCCGCCTGAAGGGAGTGGTGACGACGGTTGAGCCGCAAGATGAGGATATGATTGAATGCATCCGCAAGCAAATCGACGTCTCGCAGTATTGGCCTTCTTTGCATGGCCAGATATGCTTTGCATGCATGGCAAAAGCTACGATGAAAAAAGTCGGAAGCTGCATGCCTATACCACTGCATGCCAAAAGTTGCCTATGCATGGATCAAGGCAGCACCACCACATAGCATCCGTCTGGGACCCACACACGTGGCTGACCATGTGTGCTTCCTAGGGCCGTTCCAAAGTTTTCAGGGGCCTGGGGCGAATTCAAACAATGTGGCCCTTTTATTGGCTACCATGATTTTTGTAGATAAAATATCATTTTTTTATATCATAAATTTGCTAGAGTTAGAGAATAAGTCATAAACAAAACATAGTTTCAAAGATACTCAGACTCAAGCAATATTCAAGTAAATTTATCTCTGTGTTCCAAGATGCACCTCCAAGGTCTAGGCTCCTCCATGCGCAGCATTGCCATCACTTCCCAAAATTGCGCTCCAAGATGCACTTCCAATGTCCAAGCCCATTCGTACATCGCATTGTCATCACTTCCCAAAATCTCAGCAATTCCTACAAATTTAAATGGGCAAGTTAAATTTCCTTCTAACACTCTTAGATGCAAAGTCATCAATAAGAGTATCATTATTAATTTCATCCAGTTTATCCTTCTCAATGCATAAGGTTGCGAAACCATTTAACCTTTCTTGCGACATTGATGATCTTAAGTAATTTTTTAATAATTTTACCTTTGAAAAACTTCTTTCCGCGGAGGCTACAGTCATGGGTATGGTGAATAAAATTAGATAAGCAATTGAAACATTTGGATCGCAATCTAATTCCTTTACAAATTCAAAAATCTCCATGGCAGTCTGTGACCGATCTGACAAAGTCATTTGTAGCACTTTTAGTTTAGAAAAAAGACCATCTAACTCAATATCACATGAACTATTATGAGAAAATGTTTTTGCAAATTTAGCGCAATAGTTTCTTAATTCAATATTATCCAGGGACCTTAAATTTTTGAGCTAAGTAAAAATCCAAATATATTCTTAAATGTAGTAAGATCCTCGAATCTGTTCTTTAATGAAGAAATTGCTACATCCACCATAACAAGAAAGTAATTTACCTCAAAAGACTTCTCAACTAATAAAACCTCTTCATTGTAATCACTTTCATCAAATTGTTTTTTCCTGGTAGCACGACGTTTTATCGGGAATGATGCTTCCATATTCATATTAGATGCAATTTCTCTAGCAATACCCAAACTAGATGCAAATCCTTCTATCCTATACTTGTCAAAATATTGCATGACACCTTCAATTTGTTGCAACGTAGAGTTTATGCACATAGATGACGATTGCAATTTCTTAGTAACCACATTTACCGCAAAAAGAATATCATGCCAAATAACCATGCCAAGTAAGAACTCAAAACTACCAAGTAAGTCATACAAACTTTTTGCATCGCTCTTTGACTTGGGATCATCACTATGTTTCCATATGTCAAGCAAAGCTGACCTTAACTCAGGAGCTTGATATCTAATTGCTTTAACACTTTTAATGCGACTCTCCCAATGAGTACTAGACAATGCTTTCATAGTTAAAGTCGGCACATGCTCAAGCAAATCCTTCCATCGCTTGGTAGAACTAGAGAATAACACATATATGCGTTGCACAATTCCAAAAAAAGAAATAGCTTTATTGCAAGAATTTGCCATATCACAAAGTGTAAGATTTAGACTATGGCAAGCACATGGCATGTACAACGCTCTAGGATTTATTTCAAGCAATCGCTTTTGCACTCCTTGATGTTTTCCCTTCATATTCGAACCATTGTCATAACCTTGACCTCTCACATCATCAATATTAAGGCCCAAAGATTTAATAGCATCTAGTAATTTAGTAAAAAGGCCCAAACCAGATGGATCATCTACCTCTAAGAACTCAAGAAAGAACTCTTCTATTTTAATTTTATTATTTGACATGTTCACACATCGCGAGTGAAACCGTTGCCCCGAATCTGGATTTGCCGCCTGAAGGGAGTGGTGATGACGGTTGAGCCGCAAGATGAGGATATGATTGAATGCATCCGCAACCAAATCAATGTCTCGCAGTATTGGCCTCCTTTGCATGGCCAGATATGCTTTGCATGCATGGCAAAAGCTACGATGAAAAAAGTCGGAAGCTGCATGCCTATACCGCTGCATGCCAAAAGTTGCCTATGCATGGATCAAGGCAGCACCACCACATAGCATCCGTCTGGGACCCACACATGTGGCTGACCATGTGTGCTTCCACATCGGAACTGGCAGAATGCATGTGTACACGGAATGCTCTTGATGCATCTAATTATCCGATTAGTGTTAATTGTTGAGTAGAAAGAGAAAAAGGTAAGAACCGTCGTAGTTGTGTTCAAAATAGCATGTATCAAAACATAAAAACAGAGCACTCCATAAGTAGACATGATTTATTAATCAAGTAGAAAAATGTGAACACATACATATCGAAAGGATGACATACGATTTAGTTTCGTCATGTCTTCCGAATGAAAAACATGGAAGCACGAATTAAAAATTATATAGAAAAATATAAAATGTAAAATAGTAAAACACAAATAGAGAAATAAAAATCACATACAATTTCCAGATAAAAATCACATAGCGTAATTTTAAGGGTTTTTTTAGCTATTATACATGTAGAAAGGATGTCATTCGATTCAGTTTTAACATGTCTCCCGAGTGCAAATCATGGAACCACAAATTGTAAATTACATAGAATAAATATAAAATACAAAATAGTACTCATATACATAGAGTGAAATAATAAATTACACCAACACCTCTCTGTATACAATGTTTTTCGTGCTTTTTCCTAGAGGGTCGATATCATCCCTTGGTTTTGCAAGAATTTTAGTCGTCTCTCTCGAAACACCTCTCGACAATGCAACATAGAGTTGATCATGCGAGAACACTAGCTCAGGAAGGTAAATACCAACATGAGGGATTGTCTATTCTTGAGCCTTATTGATAGTCATTGCAAAACTCAATCTGATTGGAAATTGCTTCCTCTTGAATTTGAAAGGTAAAGAAAGATCCTCTGATGGGGACAACGGGATCCGAGGTATGAAAACCCTTTTTCCAGCATGCATGCCGCCAACAATCTCAGCATCGATTGCATTATTTTGACATGCTTTGACCATCAACCTTGTCCCATTGCAAAGTCCATTGTTGGAATCAAGATTCCTTAGAAGGATCACGGGGCAATTAACTTTAAGCCTAAGAACCGTTTGGTGTGAGTGAGTTGAGAAAATCAATAGGGTAGAGATTACATGCATCATCCTCTACCGAGTCGAAGCTATAGTAGATTAGTCCCTCTCCTGGAAATCGATTGATCACAGTTGCGTTTAAATCATCGACGTACGACACGACTGCTCATGTATGATGTCGATATTGCATTGCATTCAAGTGATGGGAAGACTTCAACGATCAAGCTGTTAATAGATGTCTCAGTTTCAATGCAGGGAATCACAATGTCATCTGTAAGGCGTACATAATCATCTCCGATTGATTCTTCCGTGCCATTCCCAATTCTCAGAAGGAAATCAGAGAACCATGGATCAGACTGTGCTCTCATGTTGCAAGTGAGACGTATCTTCCTGATACCTTCTCATAAATAAGATCTTTACAGAGTAGCATCAATGATTTGTGCACTTGTTCCAAGTTTGACAACCGGGAGAACCTTCCTGAAATCACCACCGAACACCATGACCTTACCCCCAAAAGATGATGTATAGCCTGTCGCATCTCGCAAGGACCTATCGAGTGTCTCCACCGCTTGACGTTTTGTCATGGCAACCTCGTCCCAGATTATCAAGCACGCCATCCGAAGCAGCTCAGCGGTACCACTCTCCTTAGTGAAATTACAAACACTCTTACTTGATATATTCATCGGAATTTTGAACCTCGAGTGGGCAGTGCGTCTGCCAGGCATTGCCGCTGCTATACCGGATGTTGCTGTTGCAATGGCAATTAGACCCATTGATCGCATGTAACCCAGCAATGCTTTATATAAAATGTCTTTCCGGTGCCTCCAGGACCATCAACGAAGAAAACATTTCCTCTCCTAGAAATCACATGCTCCATAATCTCATCAAAACCAGCCCACTGCTCGGTGTTCAAAGAGGTGTATAAAAGAGCTTCTCCATCCTCTACTTGAATGGATATCTCCTCCTACACCTCCCTCACAAAATGGTCTTGTGTATTGATTGTTTCATCTAATTCTGGTAGATCGAAGTTCCTAATTTCCTTCCACATAGAATGTAGCAGGTCCTTTATATTTCTAAGAACCATCTGTTCAACTATATGGTTGGGACTGTGAGTTAATTAGAAATCTTCAGACATGGAGTCGAGATGTCTGTTCCATAATCCGTGAATATCAGTTACCTCACAGAAAACCAGAATTGTGGCAAATAGCCTTCTCAATGCTCAAGGCATCTGGAAAGTTGATGCCTTAGTAAGACAACCTTCAATGCTTCTATCCGACTCTAGCAGTCCCCTTCTCTCAGCAGCAACCCTAAATGTAGGCCAAGTGACACCCTGAACGGTACACAGATCTTCGAAAGAAATTGCTCCACGGACATGGTTTAGCAACACCCTAAGAAAATAAATCTCACCTTCCATGGGGTTGGCAGCCACAACTCTCCCGATCTGTGCCCTCTGTTTACGTGGCTCCTAATGTTTTTTGCTCTACTGCCAAATGAAGTGTTCTGGGAAATCTTTATATAGGAAATTTCGTGCGAAACTATATTCTTGGTTAGCCTTAAAATACTCGGTAAGCATTGTACGTGAAGAAGAATCTCGTGCAACAATGTTTTCCAGGTTCTCGGATCCTCTAAAAGAGACCATGTGCATGTTTGGCAAATGCAGCTGTAGTTGCAATACTGGGGGATCAGCACCAAATATATCAAGGCCATAAATCCTCCGCATTGCTTCTGGAGGCGAGATGAACCTTGAATCCCTGTATTGTTTGATATCATTGACAACCACATCATCACTTATGGCTTCGATAGAGAAAGATGCACAATCATGTCCTTTATATACATACTTGTATATGTACTTCACTGCCTTGATGCTGCAGCAAGCTTCCACATTGATGTAGCAGTTATAGCGCATTAGCAACATAGAGTTGTATGGAACAACCCATCTGTTATCCATGTCAGTGTGCCTAACTCTTACAGGTGCCATCATTCCTTCTCCTATAGATGGGATATGAGTCTTTTCCTTGCTGTGTCGCTACACAAAACTCCCGAGGATAGCGAAATCTACACTTCCCATGTTCCATGCAAGGGCTGTCTCTTTTTCAGCCATGATCACCACACGGACCGTGTATCATGTGCTTGAGTACCATAGCATGTAATTCTGGATATCTCTCCTTATTGGGGATCTCAGTAGATATTATCTTGTCAAACTGATCTGGGCTTGTAATCTTGAACCCGCTACGCATGATCAAAAGAAAGTGCTCATGCGGTAGGCCTCTCTTCTGAAACCCGGTGACATGAACATAAGCAGCAACCTCACCAAAGTAATGCTTCTTGAATAAAAGGTTCTTCAGATCTTTCAACTTGGCATTGTATATCCTTGTGACCACATCTGGCCTGTCTTGAGCAGTCTAGTCATGCAAAAGCTCTCTCAATATTTCTTCCCATGTTGGGTTGCGTGTCATTGTCAGGAAGATATCTAGCCTTCCAAACCGGGTCACTGACATCATTGCATCAAGTGTCCTTCGCTTCATATCACACTCTCCTGCAGTGAAACTTGGTGGGAGCACGATTCTCATTCCAGCCATCGAAGCTCGTGTCTCACCATTTGCGACGGAATCTACAACCCCTTGATATAGGTTAGCACGTATGAGCTTCTGGGTTGATTCTTTGGCAAAGAAATCGAGCCGCATAGATTCGATTTTGATGTACATGTCCACGACATATTGTTGCAGAAGACGACAACCATGCAAAAGGACATTAAAAGCTCCTTCACGTATATGCAACTTGTAGCAGTAGTACTCTCTGGCGCTCACAAAGGACACGCCTTCATTGTTCTCTCCTTTATAGATTAAAAAATCAAAATATTAGATCATATGAGAAAAATTAAAAACCAACAATTAATTGCAGCAGTTGTGTACCTTCTCCTTCATGGAGCAATGCGCGCTTGTATGGTTGGGAATTGAACGGTGCACCATTGTATGGAATGAATCGACTCCATCCGGCCTCTCCACCGGGGAAAAATACGGATAAGCTAAAGGGTCATAGCATCCATGGTATGACTTAATATACTGTGGACGATCCTCTCTCCCATAAACGATGACACTTCTATCAAAACAATTATCTGGATCATTCCCATCAGCCAAAATCACGGCCACTTGTGATGTCGTCGGAGCATTGTACACTCTCTAGTCTAGAGTAAGGCTTGTGTTGAGAGAGATTCTGTATTCATCTAAATTTGGAACAAAACCAATGCTCTTGAAGACATTGGCATAAGGATTGTTCCGTAGGATGTGCAATAGATAGCGGATGAGATTTATATCCAGGTCAGGAGACCTTCGTGCTCGATGCGTCAAATCCGTGTCTGTATCATAAAAATATAGTTGCAGATGCGTCAGTCCTTGGTCACTAGGAACCAACCGATCAAGACGATGGTACACTTGCCCTTGAGCATGAAATGTATAAGTACCAGATCGTATGTTATAGTATCGTTGGTCGAGTGCCACTCCAAGAGAGGTGAATGCAACGTGTGAGTTGGCATATCTAAGATTCTCTCTAAAATAAATTGAATGCTCATCATTACTTGTATACAATCTCTGTAAGTCATCATCTACGTCAGGGATGAATATGGTGACCCTCCCATTTCGGTAACAAAATGCAAGTGTCTCATATTGGAACCGCTTCGCTCCACAGTGCCCACAGTTTTTTGCGGGTTGTAGAATGGAAGGATGAGTTGGAAGGTTCTCGTATATGACTTCATATGTGTTACTGTTACTTGCATCCACGATTGGGTAGTTCACTTGTTGGCGAGAACGAGAGCCAATCTCAACGCCTGTTAAGAGAAGTTAGATTAATTATTTATTTTAAGCTAACACACATAGAATAGTAACTAAGAATATTCATCAAGTTGCTCATTACCTGTCCCTCTAGGCATACTCCCGCCGTCACAACGATTGTCGATAGCACTTGTTTCGAACGATGTAAATCTAGGACCTATGAAATAATGAGTCCAATGAACTTCTATGTAATAAAAAAATTTACATAAAATGACCAAATTATGTAGAAAAGAGCTTAAGCATACCTCTATCTATATGAACATGGTTCATGGGTACCTTTGGTTTAGATGCAGACGTGCTTGCTTCATGGTCGTTGTGACAGGTCACACGCCTTGCAAATAGCATCGCATGTCTATTTTGTTCACATTCACGTTTTCGACGCAAAATGTCACCTCTTGGCTTTGTATAGAGTATTGTTCCCGCTTGCGTTTCAGTTTATCCGCGTATGTCGTAGTTGGCAGTCTTGATGTAGTTGCATATTGGGACGCGGAATTAGTGCCAGGGTTCTCTTTTTTTTCTAGAAGATAGGCCAGGGTTTAATTTTAACAAATAATCACCCCTACCAACTAATTTCAACATCTTAGACATCATCAAAAAAAGGATACAAAACTAATATAAGACTTAAAACCCCCAATAGATCTACATATCTTGCCTCAAATTATCAAGAGAGAGAGAGCTATAGCAAAACAAACACCCTTCAATTCAAACAAGATTATTTAATATTTCTCCACATCCAATGCAAAAAGATAAGCAATGTCTACATGAAAATGATGTTGAGACCATGTTTACTTACCTTGGAAACCTTAATTTGGAGCTATTAGCCAATTAAAAATTTTGGCAGCACCTCCCCTGCATGAACAGCTTGGCCCGTCAGTGCTACTGCGCGAGCTCTGCTCGGAGAGGAAGAAGGGGTTAAATGCACTAGGCGGGAAGGAAAAAGTATATGCAAGCGGTTCGTGATACAAACCGCTTGCACAGATAACACACTGTAAGCGGTTCTTATCACGAACCGCTTACAGAATAATGCAAGCGGTTGGTGATACGAACCGCTTATAGTGTGATATCTTTGCAAGCGGTTTCTATCACGAACCGCTTGCATATGCCCTTTCCCGCCACCCTCCCACCCGTTGGCCACGAACCGCTTGTGGCGATCGGGTCGCAAGCGGGTTCAAGCGAACCGCTTGTGATGAGCCGCTTGGGAAGTCCCGATCCGCAGTAGTGACACGTCACTGGACCAGACATGCTATGTCTAGGGGGCTCCATGGCATTAAAGTCGAGTGTCAGATTTCGGACGGCATAGAGGCTGAGCCTTGGATTAAGCAATCAGACCTTAGCCGTTATTCCTAGAAATCCCATATAGTTGGTCTCATAAACAACTACCCTCCAAATATGCTCTTGGATAAAGTGGTCCTTCCCTACTATTGTGAATGATGCCTCTAAGAAGGCAACTTCCCAACAGGTTTATTATTTAGCATAACATACATGTATTGTAGTTCGTCCAGGCACATAGTACGGATATCATGACAAGAATTAATGACCATAGCAAGCCAGCAATGCATGAGTCTAAGAGTGGGATTATGTATTTCATTCATGCGGGGTGTACTTGTGTATTCATTGCCAAAAATAGCTAACAAGAAATCATCACAGTTAAAGACATTTAGTCTATCAGGTGTGACTCTACATCTCATGGAAAATCCTAGATGTCTAGTTACATCTTGCATCGAGCATTCAAATGTTTCATTGAAAAATCTAAACGAGTATTTAGTTCCATTATCTAGAATGCATAGAGTACTTAGAATTTCAAGGGTTAGAAGGCGCGAATGTTTTTGCGTGACGGGGACAAAGTTGTTCTAGCCAACCGCCTAAAAGGCATTGGTGAAGTCTTCCAGAAGGCTGGTTTTTATCAACAACATCGGGTCATAAGACCGCTTGTGCTGAAAATTCAGTTTCTAAACGTCTCAAATATATGTTGTTGGTGGTCGCATTGGAGGATGATCTGCTCCTCCGATGTCAGTTCCTTGATCTTGAGGCCTTGATCAACACCAGATGGTTCGACTGAGCTAGGTTGCCAGCCGTGATGCCTAAAGAAATGGGAGTCCATCGACATATCCTCTTATGAGTTGCTATGCAAGACCTCGATCGGAGTGTGAGTCCGTTTCGAGCTGGAAGAGCTAAACCTTTTTGTGAATGCCCGTGGCACCCATAGACTGGGTTCTGCCAATCTTTCCATACCACGACATTTTTTCCTGAAAGGTTAGGACCGAAAATGCCTGAAAGATACATATGAAAGATGAAGGGCTAGCGTCCAAAAGTAACTCGTCCAAAAATTAGTAGTTATTGCAGTGCTTATTTAATTGCCTGCACAAAAAATGTTTTACTTACTTAAGTCACAAAGTCATGAGCTTAATCATGAATGAATTTATTACGTCGGGGGAAAGAGGTGGAGAGAGTAGGCGTGAGATCATGCAATCACAACCTGAGTGTGTGCATCCATCGCATCCCGAGATCCTCAATTTATACCCATGGGATGCCGATGGCTGCGAGCGAAAAAAGAGCCTAACGCAATTGATAATCACATGCAAAACCGTAATTTGATGGTCCCTCCTAGGCAAAGTAGAGAGGTTGTTGTGATGAGAAGTAAGTGGTGGAGGTGAAAGGGGTGGCCGGCCGGTTGGTGGCGGTCGATTGACGAAGGTTAAAATTTTATTTTTCATATATTTTTGTTTTTTGATATGCAGGGAAAATGCATGGGTGAAAATTTTAAATATGCAGTCGAAATGCAAAAATTAAATATGAATGCAAATATAAGTTCCGACTTACCTCCCGGTGCGGACTCGATTTTTTTTTCGCAGTCCTCGAGTTGGACCGTTTCCATACCTCATTCTTCCTGATGAGTTTCCGCAACCGGAGTTGTTATCGTGGCTGGTTGAATTTCTTTCTTGCGCTACACTTTTTTTTGCTCGAGATTTTCGAGTGGCGTCGACCTTCGCTTGTGACTCTATTTTTTATCACAGGTTGCTTCTGTCCCTTTGTTTGGGACTTGTTCACCCCTTTGTTGTTGCTCTCCTTCCGTAAAGGATCGTCCAATAATTTGAGAGTTCTCCTCATAGTTACAATAATTCCATAAAGGATACACTTGAGGTTATGGTATAGCCTCCGCTAATTTCCTCTCCATAGTCTTAGAATTTTTACCATAAAAGTGCATACCTGTGAGCATCGGAAAACTTCGTCTTGGTCATTTATGTTGAGTTGACACTCTCCAACACCAACGTCCACGGTCATATTTGTCGTGCTCAAGAACGGTCTCCCAAGAATGAGGGGCGTCTTGGTGTCCACCTCCATGTCGAGTACTACAAAGTCCACAGGCACTACAAAATTTTGGATTTTCATTGGTATATCCTCATTGACTCCGACAAGACGGAAGATTGATTGATCCCTAAGCTGCGAGGTAAGGGAAAATAGGATACAAGGTAGAACGATTTAATTTTTCAAAAATTATCTTGGGCATAATGCTGATGCTTGCTCCTAGGTCGCACAGAGCATGATCAAAGTGTTCAGCACCAATAGAGTATGAGATTGTTCGATAACCAGAGTCCTTATTCTCGGGGAGAGTGTTTAGGATCATAGTGCTACCTTCTTCGGTCATCTTGATGACCTCCGCAGCCAGCAACGGGTGCTTGTTGTCGAGGATGTCCTTAAGGTACTTTGCGTACGTCAGCACCTGCATTACGTCTAGCAATGAAATATTGACATATAATTGCTTAATTACCTCAACAAACTTGCCAAAGTACATGTCTGTAGTTATCTTACATTGGCAACATGGGAAGGGTAGCACTTGAGTACCCGTAAACTCGGCGGGATTAGTTCTAGTCCCCACATCTTCTCTGATCATCTTTTCCAGCTCATCATGAGGTTCCTCCTGTTGGGATATGCCCAATGGAAATTATGAGTCACATATGTTGCGGGCTCACGGATAGCGTGGGATAAATATGATGTGGACCTTGACCAAATTATGCCTCTAGTGTAGACGGCCCAATAGTGGATGCTATATAAAGAGAGGTGGTGGAGAGGTCGGCGCATGCCTACGCGCAAGTTCTCCCTCTCCACAAAACCCTAGCCGTCATCTCTCCCAGGCGACTGTGTGCCGGTGCTAGCACATGGACGGATTCCAATCCCTGTATGTGTGGATACCGTAGAGGCGCTACATCCTATGGCGCTAGTCGACGCGAACCTCCGGAGGAGATGAAATCTGCTCGCGGACAGATTCTGGACGCGATCTTGTTTCATCGATACCCGTTGATCCAGAAGGAGTTTCTGGGCGAGACTTGATGCGTTGGAAAGATAATCCCGGCGTAGCCGGGGAGTCCGTTGGAAGGTGCGTTGCGTGGGAAGGTTGCAAATCCCGGTGAGCGCGCAGAGTATGTCGATGACCTCCATGGCATAGGGATCGGCCGTGGCACACCTCATGGGACGTTGAGGACCAGCGAGGAGGAGGCGATCGGATGGCTATGAACGACTACTTTCGTACGACTATGTGCAAATCGGTGAACGGGCTTCATCCACTTGTCTTCCGCTGCACAGCGCGTTGTAAGGTAATCTTGATCTGTGGTAAATTACTTCAGGATGTCTTGGGTTCACGTGGTAGAATTTGATTAATTGCTAGCATAGAAAGCCCGCGTTTCCCTTCACATCATCAGACCCTTCCTTCTCTTCATTGACATCTTTGGGGTTGCCATGCTTCTTCCCAACAGGGTTAGGATGCGTCAGATCTCGAGTCATTTTTTCCCTATTGAATTGCGACCGTGCTAGAATTCTCGTTTGTATGTGGCTCTGGTTGTCACAGAAGCTTACCCGGAGTGGATGTGGCAATTGAAGCTGCCAGTTGAACTATTTGTGTTTCTACTATTTTGTTAAAACTCATTTCGCTATGCATGGCAGTTGAAAATCCCTCTAATTTTGAATTTAGGCCCTCAAGAATTCAATCATTAGCAAAAAAATTTCTATTATGCTATCGTTCACTTTAAGTTGAGCATTAACAAATTCATATAGAGTTAACTTATTACAATTAAATTAATAGCATTACCTCCCTATTGATGGTTGTCGAACGAGGAGTTGATCTTGGAGTTCCATCCTATAGTGTAGTTAGATTGTGGACGGAATCCGTTGTTGATGAAGTTTGCATCCTCAGGTTGGATTTCAGTGAGTTGTCTCCCAAGTGCCAAATACTACTACAAACCTCGTAGGTCATGCGAGATTCAAAAACCTAGATAGTCTGCGGTGATGATGATTTTAACTTCTTCATCGAAAGGTCCATCTTTGTTGCGAACATATCAATATTGCCAATTTGGTGGACTCCTCATGTGCGGAGCTGAAGGCTTCGTCGCTCCAGCCTTGGCTTGAGACCATCTTCTCAATGAGAGTGCGTGCAACATTCACACTAAGTGAAAAGAAAGCTCCGTCGAAACTAGCATCAAGGTGCTCACAGGCCGTGCGGTTAAGCCCATGATAGAAACTTTGGATGATAAACTAGTCTTGCATCCCGTGGTGGGGGCAAGCAAGCATATACTCCTAGAGTTGCTCCCAGATAACCGAAATGGACTCATCAGTGTTTTGCTGAAAACCAGAGATCTTATTCCGAAGGGTATTGGTTTTGCCCAACGGAAAGTACATGGCGAGGAAGGCATTTGAGCACATCTCCCATATTGAATTTGCATCCTTATTGCCATAAAACCATTGTTTTGCCTTCCCGACCAATGAGAATAATAGAATGAGGCGTAGCGTAACGGCATCGAGAGGTGCTCCCTTAATGGTTAAAGTGCTGCAGATCTCTAGGAAGTGCTGGAGATGTGCATTGGCATCCTTCGCTTGCTTGCCACAAAAAGGGCTACCCTAAACCATATTGATAAAAGCCAGCTTCAGTTCGTAGCCTCCGTCACCCACATTGGTGGCAGGTCCAGTGGGGACGTTTGTGCTAGACGTGGTCGAGAATTGAAGGATGGTCTTCTTGGCAGCCATCTCAAATGGTGATGATGGTGTTTTGGTAGAGAGGAAATCATTGCTTGTGAGGACTGGAAGGACAGAGACTCGAATTTGCGGAGGTAGGACTTGATGTCTCGTCCTTCGTATGACTGGATTTTGGTGGAAGTTTTCCGGAAGGTTGAAACCGATCAATCACAACTCTGCTAGTTTCACCAAACAAAAACAGAGCAGGGGTATGTCCGTTAAACTAGGCAAGTATGTTAAATAAAAAATATATTCTTTTATATTTGGAAATATTTATTTGAATTATATTTAACCGTTGTGATCCTCGACAACAGTACAAAAACTTGTTGGCGGTTCTCATGCTTTTAGAAATAATCAGTAAGCGGACGAACATCGCTTGTACTTTACACCCAGGACTATTCCAAGGTATCAAATCCACAGGGAACGAGAGAGAAGGACAATTCTAACTATCCATATTATTTAAGACACCAGCTAGATAGTTAACTGGGGTAAGGATAAATATACTAAGACCAGTGACACACACACATTGGAGTACAAAAGGAAAAGGTAGGCAAATAGTTGGGAGGACAACAAGAAGAGTATAAAGTTCCATAATAGTTCAATCAATTATCAGGTTGATCTTGCAGATAAGAGTTTGGAGGTTTGTTTTAAGAACTTCGTTAAATCTCGGCCGACCCTACTGGTGTAGTTTCTTACACAGTGGATTTGCGTGAGATAAATCTCGGATGGATAAGGTTGTCACCAGCTATCACCTACTACAAAGTACATTGGAATGGGTGTAACCCAAGTTAGAGATAGTCTCAGACACCACATCTACTACTAAATCCGATCACTCCTCCCTGGATCATAGGATGGCGATCCAAGTTCAATACTTAGGCTATTCTAAACATGTGAGAATTAACCCAAACTCAAAACCAGATGAACTTAATAAACTGCTCCAATAATTCAAACTTCCCACTTAGTGTGAATATGCTCAGCTTAGATAATGACAGGCACTTATATTATGAAAGCAAGGTATTACAAAAGGGAAATGATACAATAGCTATTACCCAAATTCCTGAAGACGATTCCGGAACTCTGAGCTTCAGCTCGACTCAACTCTAACTCCCAAGCTAACTACTCTAACAAGTGAAGAGTAACTCCAAAATGAGTTGTATGTGTTGTATGTGATACAAGTTAGGTGAGGGGATCCTTTTATACCAACCGCAGAAAATGAGAGAGTGCCACAGCATGGGACACATGTCATCTAGCCACCTTATAAAGGATAATGCAAGGTGGGATCTAAGGGGGTCGGCCGACCTACGTGGGTCGGCCAACCCACCTTCGGTCGATCCCATCTAACTATCTATATTATTTAAGATACCAGTTAGATAGTTAACTGGGGTAAGGATAAATATAATAATAAGACTAGTGACACACACACATAGGTGTACAAAAGGAAAAGGTAGGCAAATAGTTGGGAGGACAATAAGAAGAGTATAAAGTTTCATAATAGTGCAATCAATTATCAGGTTGAGTTACCAGATATGAGTTTGGAGGTTTATTTTATGAACTTCGTTGAATCTCGACCGACCCTACTGGTGTAGTTCCTAACACAGTGGATTAGCGTGAGATAAATCTCAGATGGATAGGGTTGTCACCACCTATCACCTACCACAAAGTACATTGGAATGGGTGTAAACCAAGTTAGAGATAGTCTCAAACACCACGTCTACAACTAAATCCAATCACTCCTCCCTAGATCATACGATGGCGATCCAAGTTCAACACTTAGGCTATTCTAAACATATGAGAATGAACCCAGACTCAGAACCATATGAACTTAATAAACTGATCTAATAATTCAAACTTCCCACTTAGTGTGAATATGCTCAGCTTAGATAATGAAAGGCACTTATATTATGAAAGCAAGGTATTACAAAAGGGAAATGATACAAGAGCTATTACCCAAAATCCCGAAGACGATTCCGGAACTCCGAGCTTCAGCTCGACTCAACTCTAACTCCTAAGCTAACTACTCAAACAAGTGAAGAGTGACTCCAAAATGAGTTGTATCTTGTATGTGTTGTATGTGATACAAGTGAGGTGAGGGGATCCTTTTATACTAACCGTAGCCAATGAGATAGTGCCACAGCATGGGACACGTATCATCTAGCTACATTATAAACGATAATGGCAGGTGGGATCTAAGGGGGTCAACCGGCCTAGGTGGGTCGGCCTGGGTCGGTCGATCCCAGCCCTCATTTTCGCCCGGGATCCTTCTTTGATGGTGTAGATTAATTGCCCACGTCCGCTTTGACAGTTAGAGTCGGTAAAACTGCCTTCCATGTGGGCCCGCAAATCCAAATGTGAAGCAAGTACCGCCCTTTGATCAAAACGACTTCAGTGGGTGGTGTAGATCTCATCATTTTGTTCTTCTTGACCACTTGGAAGAAATTGCAGTTAGTTGGACACAAAAGCCAGGTCGGCCGGCCTAGGGTGGGCCAGCCGACTAGCTCTTTTGTCCTGTTTACCCCAAATCATCGGAAAGTTGGTGTATGTTGGCATATAAAATTGGACTTTAACTACTACCAACATAGGTATGCATAAACTGGCATGCAAAGTAGCCGAAAATAATTGTTGTTAGAGTCCTATCAGTGACAGTGTGGTGAAAAAAGATATAAAGTTTGGAATGGATGCAAAGTTAAGAAGCTAACATTATGATATACATACATTTAGTTGAATGTAATATCTCATTGAATTCACCGAGGGTCTATGCACAGAACCGTGTGAATGCACAAACGTGATTACAAAATGCAATGATCAAATTACGTTTCAATCGAAGGTAATAAAACAATATCAATAATGAAATGAACAAAAACACTGGTTTAATAAGTCAATAATGTTTTGGTTGGCTTCTACCGGTCTCTTTTGTGAGCCAAATACCTTCATTATGCTAGGATCTAGCTGAACAGCAGGGGAGGATCCAATGGAACCACTAATGGGCCGATCAAGCCTATTTGGAAAATAAACTATTTTCTAGACAAAGAAATTAGTTCAACTTAAATTAATAGTATAAGGGTGTGCACAATGGAATTGAGAAATATGACAATTATAGAGTACAGCAACTAAACAAGGCCACATCAAGGGCGTCTGTCTAGTACAGGTCATAAATGACCTTGAAATCAACCTAAAACGGTTCGTGCCAAATAAAAAGTCGTGCTGCTTAAAACAGATGTTGAACATTGATCTACCATTCCAGCTCTCCCTCATGTACCATTCATGGAATTGACACATCTTTATTGTTAGCTTCCGCACCTTCTCAGGCCTGACCAATGGTGAGCCTAGGTTATATAACCATCTTAGTGGTGCCTCTGGATTGTCACGACCCCCTGCGTCACCACAGGGAATCCGGCACCACGATCTGGTACTAGGCCCAGACTAGTACCTCATGATGGACAATTAAACGGCTATCATCGCTGGCATTCTATTATTATTCAAAATAACAGAGTTTTACAAGGTAGAATCATAAGCTATTACAATAAGACAGATATTACCAAATATTAAGAACGAATAAATAGAACATCAGAGCAGCAACAGCCTTCAGTGACGATACCCAAGCAATTGACCCGGACACCCGCAGCTAGCCCTGCACACCTGAGTTCGGACCCTCCTGGTCCTGATCAGACTTGCAACCTGAATAATAAAATTTATCCGCGATAGATATAATGAGTACGCGGCTACCCAGCAAGCAGTCCTTAACAAATGTATGCAAGGGCAAAGGTCAGGGGAATGGCTATTTTACACAAGACCTATTTACTAAGGTCAACATCAAAGGAAGGTGCATCATCACACCAGGTCAACATCAAAGGAAGGTGCATCATCACACCAGGTCAACATCAAAGGAAGGTGCATCATCACACCAGGTCAATCCCAGCCTACTCTAGTCAAGTTCAATTATTAAAAAGGGTGAATCTACATGTGCAAACCTCTCGCCCCGTCCATGACCGTGGACACAGCTATCATGATAGTTTTAACTCTGCAGAGTGTGTACAAATTTCCCCACAACCCCGTCTCATCCACTAGGAGATAAGGTACAAGATTTTTCCAGCCTACTACGCCCACCACTTCACCAGCCCTCTCTTAAGGTTTCCCCGGCCCGTCCGCCGCGGTAGGGCGCCTACTACTTCTGGACACCACCCGGGGGCGTTCCCCATTTAAGCCATTCGGTCTCAGAGACGAATCCACCCCTCAAATAAAGTCGCGTTCCTTACCCTACGGCGAAAGTATCGAATCGTAACCGGACAAGTCGCGAGCAAGTGGTTAGTGGGTTTCGTAGGGTACTAAGCTAGGGCCAAAGGCACAAGTGGCTGTACGGTAAGGTTTGGTCTAGCAATACACAAGCTCGAGTCCTTATTAGAGGAGACCCTCAAATCTGCACCACAGTCTCGGAACCATCACTGCGGGGTCTCCCCTAAACAATCTACACTGGTTTTAGTTGTTTAGGGTTTATCCAAAAACACCATCATGAAGCATACGCCTCACAAGGGCACATTTTATAGTGAATCCCAATGCGATCCTACACATCTTTTCAAAGGATAGGCTATGGAATAGTAAAGAGTTTATCAAATGAGGTCTAGTCATGCTAGTAAATGACTAACATGAATAAGGTACACACACGCTATTCTAATATGCATGCAAAGGTTAATTACGAAGAGTAAATACGATTATGCTCCCTCCGTCCAAAGACTGTTGCCCTAAGATAGAATATGCAAACAACTAGTGCTTGCCAGACAGCGATCGGCCTCGCAAGGAATCATCGACGTTCTCGGTTAACATTGTTCGCGGTGACGTCTCGCTCCGAAGTACACGTCCTTCTGGAAGTTCTCGGCATCCACGACTCCAACGTCACCGACGGCGACGCCCTTGTGCATCTCGGGGTCTCGATAATATTTCGGGAACCGATCGATACTCACGATATCGGCAAAAATGTTGGAACGGCCTACGCATAAACCGAGGCAACAACAAATAAACAGCAACACAGAACAATCATAGAATCATGAAATAAATACGGTATATAGTATATAATATTATGGGACTAAGAAAATTGGTTTGGAGTGAATCGGACCTTCAGGTTAGGAGAAACAAAATTACGAAGGCGCACTGTTCATGATGAGATCCCCAGCCGTAGCATCAAATAGGGGTAAAATCCTCAATTTCCTCATCTCATCCCCTCAGGCACACACACTGAAGAGAGGAGAGAGAGACAAAGAGGAGGAAGCCACGGTCAGCGGAGAGGGGCACAGCGGTGGCTCGGCTTGACTCCGGCGAGGCGGCGGCGCGGCAAGGGGGAGGCAGCGGTCGCGGCTACTGGCGGCGTGGCCAGGGCGGCACTCCACGGCAGGGGCGGCGGCTGCGCCTCCAGGGGCTGGGGCGGTGGCGGCTCGGCCTGGGGCCGGCGCGGGGACAGGGCAGGGCAAGGCGGCGCTGCTCAGCCTCCGGCGGGAAGGGGCGGCGGCAGGGCTGTGGCTCACGGCGGCGCCCCTGGCCAGTAGCGCTGTGGCGCGGCGGCGGGGTGGAACTGGGCGCGGGTCAGGGCGCAGCGGCACGGCGGCGGCTCGGCTGGGCGCTTGGCAAAGGCCAGGCGGCCTGGGAGGGTGGAGGCGGCGGCCATGGGGAAGAAGGACATGGCGGTGGCGACATCTGTGCAAGGCGCGCTCGGCAGCGGGGTGGCTCGGCCAGGGCAGCAATGGCATCGGCATCGGCGTGGCTGCGGGATGGGTTGCAGGGGCTAGGGTTTTGCTGGGCTTATATGAGGTCGGGTTGTGAACATGAGATTGGGCTTAGGGATAAATTTGGGCTTGGGTTTGTGATGGGTTTCTGTAGGTCAGAATTGGAATTGGGTTTGAAGGATTTGGGTTCGGGTTCTCGGTGATTGCTGCAGGTACAACTAGCGAGGGACTCCGAAGGATTTGGGTTTGATCGAGAAGGTTTCAAAGTCGGAATTAGGGTTTTGGAGGACGTCGACCGATTATGGTTTTGATTGAGAGATAGGTCGGGTCGACCATGATAGAGTTTCAGTCGAGAGAGTTACAAAAGAATCAATCGGGTTAGGGTCTTAACAAAGGAAGGATTGAGAGGAAAACGATGAGAGGAGAGAGCTAGAGCTCCGGTCGAGGACAACCGAAAGAGTGAAGGATACGAGAAAGGGAGAGAGAATGGAATTGGCTTTATAATTTATAAATACCAATTGTAAAGCAAATGTTAATAAACTATATTTGTTTGAAAATCTAGGGATTTCCATATAGAAAAACAAATAGAAATTATTTTACCTAGTTTTTCTTTTTAAATGAAATTTGGGACATTCTAATATTTATTAGGATGTCACATGGATTCTCACTTTAGTCAAGTATTTGCGATTTCATAAGCCTAGTGGTTAGCATCCACTCATCCATGTCCTCAATCTACGACTTCTTTGTAGCCTTACTCAACATGCACTCGTATTTTGATAAAGGCTTCAATAGATTCCCAATTGTGGATTGGGTGGACCCCACCTTCCTAGGAGGAGGTGCTAAAGTAGACTACCTTGTCTGGGTCGGCAACTTCTTGGCTGTAGTCGATGGTACTGGAGTTGGAGTCCCGTGCGTAGGAGGTGTTGGAGGAGGCGGCCTTTTTCCAGCTGGAAGCTTCTTTCGTAGAGGTGACGGTACAGGAGTTGAATTTCTTATGAGTGCAGGAGGTGTTGCAGACCTTCTTCTACTATCATCTAGGAGATCTCTCCGACGAGAGGACACCTGCTCGTTGTCTCTAAATATTATGTAGCACTTTTGCCACATAATGATACAATGTACAACCTCTCCAAGCTTGGTAACCCTATCACCTCTAGGAATTTCAATGTCAAGGTACTCATATCCTTTACATATATGCTCCACCAGGATCTTGGAGTAGCTTGGAAGTATCTCTTTGCATTAAAAAAGCTGCCCCGACTCTACTAGGTAAGCCATGATATAAGCCGCCTTCAAGGAGAAGTTGTGTGCTCCACAGGATCTTTGTTGCATGATGTTATCCATGGGATAGTTGGCCAAGTCCACTTCATGGAGTCCATTGAAAGCGCAGCTACTCCTCTAGGTGGAGGGGCTAACGGCATTAGGTTAATATCAGGAAGGTTCCTAGCCTATATTTCGAGGAGACTAATATGTTTCAATTAGGTGTTCCTCAAGCTCATTGTATAGTCATGCTTACCGAGCCTTGCTTCTCCCGATATCTATACGACTCATCATTCTGCGCGAAAGCAACTGTCCACGAAGGCGCCTTGTGAAGACTCTTGGACTGCTTCTAAAAGCCTGGGGGCCACTTCCCTCATCAATGGCATAAACACCAAGCTACCGTCATCAGCAAGGTTGTCCTCGTGACCAAAGTACGAATGCTTTAATCTTTCGGGCCATTCAACTGCTATAGGCATGATATCATTTTGTATTAGTTCTTCCTTCTTATGCCATAGCAGTATCTTCTTCAAGTTAGCACTAGTGCCCAGGCGGTATTTCTTCTTTTGTGCATTCAACTAGTTCTTTGCACTCAAAGCTTGAACTTCTTTCGATTGCTTGTACATAACAAATTCATCTCGGTGATATGCAAACTTTGGGTACTTGTTAATGTTAGGCATTAAATCCTTCCGGCCATGTTTTATGTTCAATTGCTTCTTCCAAGATTGGAATTTGATGGTCATTTTCTATAGTGTGTGTTTCTTCGACAGCGCCTAGGTCCCTCTTTTGTTAGTTCAGGGGTATAAAATGGATCATTCCTTTATTCTAGGACCTAACATCGCTTTGCGTACATCACTCTTGCACATACTAGAGTGGCTATCAATGAGTATCCTCAACTCCATGATTGTTCTTTGCTGTCAATGGTGAGGTAGACAGTGCGATTGGTCATGTAGTTGTGGATGGACAATCTGTCTTGAGGTAGCCGCCCACACAACTTGCTGGGGATGCATGCGAGGATAAATTGATCGGTAGCCGCCAAGGAGGAGAGAAATATAGTGGATGATGTAGTTGAAACCTCAAACTATTGTAAACAAAGCACCATTTGCCAAAACTTGATGAGTAATTGTGACGAAAGTACCTATAGGTTGTGCCAAAACCGAGCCAACCAAGCAAAGGGAAAAAGTGTAGCGCATCCACTGATGTGTGGAGAGGTGCAACAGCAACAATTGATAGACTAAATAACGACCGTGAGATGTCACACAAAGACAATGTATAGCACTATGCCTACCATGTTGAGTAGATAAAAAAGATATGACAAATGCATGTGAATATAGATTACAAATGTCTAATTCTCAGTGGTACGATCACTCGTGCTTGCAAATGATAGGATAGACTATCCAACGTGATTATCATAAGTAGTTCAATTGTGTATTTTGTATTTGAGTTCTGTAGACGTTTTTCCCCAACAACGTCAGTTGAGCTATAAACTTTAACGGGTTTATACTTTACGAAATCGTGTAGGCACAAAAAATTCCACTAAATTTATACTTTTTCCACATTTCTATTTACTGGAAAAATGTTTTGAGATAGTGGAATTTTTTGCGCGAGGTCTGATCTATTATAGATTTATTTTGTTTTCTGTTTATTATTGATTTCTTTTGTTTTCTGTTTATTATAAATTTTATTTTGTTTTCTTTTTCAAGTCAAAAGATTTTTTTTGCTCGTATAATTTGCACACTAAATTTCTACTGTTTTTCCACATTTTCATTTATTAAAAAAATGTTTTGCGATAGTGGAATTTTTGCACGAGGTCTGCATGCATGTACGTGGCATACGCCTACATAAATGCTAAAATTACATGCGCCTGCCTAAGAGTGCCTCCCAAACTTTAACCGTCGACGTTATCGCAATGCATGTATATGCGACAACGTTAGCCGGACGTATGGAGCCATGCCTCTGCGCGAAAAGACATCGCGAGTTATTCGTTTCGGATGAGATTCGTATTCTTCCATCTCGCCACTTGTGCTCCAGATATTTGGACCAAAAACGTTATCCTTTCCTTCGCACTATGTTTCACTAAGAAGCAAAAACTGTTTTAATTACGAATGATGAAAGCAGACATTAAAAAGTTACTTCTGGAGCAATATTTTCTACCTGAAGCGTGCATGCCATCTGCCACGGACAAAGCTTCACCGCCACCCTAGCCAAACCGGGAGATTGACCTCACTAACACCCAATTCGATGGCCTCGTTTTAAATGACATTAAATTCGCTCGCCTTGATGTGTATGACACCGAGCACTCGAATTTGTGACATCAATGACATTTTGCCTATTTTTCGGATTTTACCCGTGATTTAGACTGTTTTTCTCTAGTGCAATGACCATTTTGCCCTCGTCTTCTTCAACTAGCATTCCTTCTCCCTTTTTCTCCTACTCCGCTAGCCGTGGGCACACCGGCGAGCTCAACGCCGCCTCTCCTAACCCGGGCCGCCGCCTCCCTAACTGCCCCAACGCCGCCTCGAGCTCGATGCCGCCAGCTTGTCGCCGCCGCCTCCCCCAACGCCCGCGCCGCCCGCCGCCCTTCTCCCCCGCTCCACTCCTAGGGTTTCCTCCCCCTCCCTCGCCGTCAGCGGCGGCGGCGGTGGCGAGGATAGGGGAGGTGGGGGTTTGCCTTGGTGGCGGCATGGCGACGGGGGGAGGGGGAGGGCTGGGGGCGGGGGGGGGAGGGAGGATGCCGACGTGGAGGGAGCGGGGCGGCGCGATCGATCGCCGCCAAGATATTCTCCGGCCTGCGCGCGCACGGTGGCTACAAGCTCCCTAAGCACTGCGACAACAACGAGGTGCTCAAGGCGCTCTGCAACGAGGCCGGCTGGGTCGTCAAGCCCGACGGCACCACCTACCGCAAGGTGCGTCTCCCCCCTGATCTCCGCAAGATCAACCCCCTCCTCCATGGCCGCAGCCGGCTCAACGTGTCTGCGCTGCGTGATGAGCTGTGTGGCATCGAGTTGAAAGTTTTTCTCCATCTTTTTTTTGGGGTGGTGGCGATGGGCCGAGCTGGAACTAGGAGATGCCAGTCTGGACCTCGCACGGGTGTGGCCGTAGAGGGGCGGAGTGGGTGGGTGGGCGATGCGTTTGGGGATTTTTTTTGTCGTTGGGGGAATTAAGCAGAAAACGATGCTAGATTCTTCAGATTTCTTGGTGAGGTTACTGAGATGTGTCATGTGTCCTAGGGAGGCAAGATGGATTGGGCACGATCTTGTTCTACTTCCCTTCGATTCCTACTGCTCCATTAGCATTGCGCGGATCCGGATTGCGAGGATCTGTGGCGTAGCTGGCAGCATGCCCAAACAGCTCCAATTTGCTGTTGGATTGCTTGCTTGGTTCATACAGCTGCACCGCTATTCTTTAGCCTCTACATGTTAGTAATATGCCATAGAACACACCATTGCTGCATGCTAGCTCACGGCATAATCTTTATGATCTCTAGTTGGTTAATCATAGTGATTCCACTATGGTAAACTTCTGATTTACTTCTCTTGCAGGAGCACTTCAAGAAATACTATGATGTTGTTATGCCATACCTGAAAGCTATTTTAATGAATGCAACCGACAAGTCCAATAGGATGCTCCGTGCCAAGTCCATGGAGTGCATAAGTTTGGTTGGAACGACCGTGGGCAAGGACAAGTTTAGAGATGATGCAAAGCAGGTTTGGATTTCATTACCATTTGTATTATGTTGAGACTAATCCATGTCTATTTTGTACTTTGTTATCTAAAAACCATCAAACTTTGTTTCGTTATCGAAAAACCATCAAACTTTCCGGAACAGAAGAGAATCCAGAGTTTTTAGAAAGTATGGTAGTAAATACTGTTTGCTTCTCCTTGATTACATACATTAATTGACCAATCAGAAGGATATGTTATCTTTATTCAGGTGTTGAAGCAAAACTTGGCAAAGATGCAAAGATAATAGTGGCATGTTCAATGGGAGGAACAATGAAACCACACAGAATCTACCTGATGGGAAGCAATCTAGGTAGGTTATGTTGCCCAAATATTATTTATTGCTGAACTTGATTACTTTCCTACAGATTGACATTCCTATTCTCATTGACATGATTGTTTGGGACTGATTGTTCTCCCCTAAAATCTTTTGTGTGTGTATCATAGAAGTGGATTAAACAATACAGTTTATTTCTACTAATGATCACCTGGGTTGCTTCATTTACTGCTGCTTGTATATTGTGTTTTGACTGTATGTTGAAAATTCCTGCTTTGTAGATAAATTCCTGCTTTGTATTACACCAGTGGAGTATTAAATGTAGTGGGCTTTTGTTTGTCACTACTCAAGGTTCTTTAAGTTTTTCTTTCTGATTTGCCATATGATGTGTTGTTGGTTTAGTTGCACATTTATATAAAAACATCCTCACTAATACATGTATCTAAAAATAAGTAGCTATACAGTGCTTTAGCACTAATGCAGCCTGCTTTACTTCAGTTTTGGTAAATGACTTTTCCTTTCACAACTCAGGTCAGGTACTGATCTATGGTATTGATGTACAAAAAACCTATGTCGATAGTGATATTCCATGATGATCTACTGGTTTCTGGTAGGTATGAACGCAAAATGTGTATGATTTTTTTCCAATCTGTTGCCAATGGAAGTTGTTACTAGATTTTATTTTTTGTGGCCGTTATAAAATGGATCATTCCTTTATTCTAGGACCTAACATCGCTTTGCGTACATCACTCTTGCACATACTAGAGTGGCTATCAATGAGTATCCTCAACTCCATGATTGTTCTTTGCTGTCAGTGGTGAGGTAGACAAGTGCGATTGGTCATGTAGTTGTGAATGGACAATCTGTCTTGAGCTAGCTGCCCACACAACTTGTTGGGGATGCATGTGAAGATAAATTGATCGGTAGCCGCCAAGCAGGAGAGCAACATAGTGGATGATGTAGTTGCACTACAGGAAAACAAAGTGTTTTCGTCGGCCCATATTAATTTCGTCGGCATGTAATGGAACATTGGCAGACAATTTGTTGCCGTTAGAATAGCATGCCAACATCATGACTTCTTTATGTTCCATTGTAATTAATTCTTTATGTTTCCGTTATTTATCTATGCCCTTGATGATATGAATATCTGTGAATTTTCTATGATTTTTTGTGATTTTTTTTGTGATTTTTTGTGAATTTTCTGTGAATAAAATAGCATAACCCTGTTTTTTTTTAAATAAAAAAAAAATTTCGTCGGCCAAAACCGACGAAATTAATGGTTTTGGCCGACGAAATTAATAGCCACGTCATCCAGAGCCTAACCCGCTAGCTTCTCATTTTTTGCTGACGTGGTCTTTAATTTCGTTGGCCCAAACCGACGAAATTAAGTGCCACGTCAGCGTTCCGTCGCCCGCGCTGTGCATCGGTTTTGTAATTTCGTCGGCCTGGGAAACCGACGAAAATACTGTAATTTCGTCGGCAACCGACGAAAAGGCATTTAATTTCGTCTGTTATATTTCGTCGGCTTAATTTCGTCGGCAAACCGACGAAAATGCGTTAATTTCGTCGGTTTTCCCCTAATTTCGTCGGTTATTGGCCGACGAAATTACTACGCTTTCCTGTAGTGTTGAAACCTCAAACTATTGTAAACAAAGCACCATTTGCCAAAACTTGATGAGTAATTGTGACGAAAGTACCTATAGGTTGTGCCAAAACCGAGCCAACCAAGCAAAGGGAAAAAGCGTAGCGCATCCACTGATGTGTGGAGAGGTGCAACAGCAACAATAGATGGACTAAATAACGATCGTGAGACGATCACTCGTGCATGCAAATGATAGGATAGACTATCCAACGTGATTATCATAAGTAGTTCAATTGTGTATTTTGTATTGAGTTTTGTAGACGTTTTTCCCCAACAACGTCAGTTGAGCTGTAAACTTTAACCGTCGACGTTATCGCAATGCATGTGTATGCGACAACATTAGCCGGACGTATGGAGCCATGCCTTTGCGCGAAAAGACATCGCGAGTTATTCGTTTCGGATGAGATTCGTATTCTTCCATCTCGCCACTTGTGCTCCAGATATTTGGACCAAAAACGTTATCCTTTCCTTCGCACTATGTTTCACTAAGAAGCAAAAACTGTTTTAATTACGAATGATGAAAGCAGACATTAAAAAGTTATTTCTGAAGCAATGTTTTCTACCAGAGGCGTGCATGCCCACTGCCAGGGACAAAGCTTCACCGCCACCCTAGCTAAACCGGGAGATTAATCTCACTGACACCCAATTCGATGGCCTCATCTTCAACTAGCATCCCTTCTCCTCCCTTCTTCTCCTACTCCGGTGGCCGTGGGCACGCCGGTGAGCTCAACGCCGCCTCCCCCAACGCGGGCCGCCGCCTCCCCAACTGCCCCGACACCACCTCAAGCTTGTTGCCCCGTGCTCGTCGCCGCCGCCTCCCCCAACACCAGCACCTCCCCCAACGCCCACTGCCACCATGCCTCGTCGTCGCCGCCGCCGTGCCTCGTAGCCGCCGCCTCCTCCTTCTCCAACGCCGGCGCCACCTCCCCCAACCCAGCACGGTAGCACCCTCTCCTTCTCTCACTGACTTGTGGGCCACATGTGGGCAATATGGTCAAGTCACATATAGAAAATGGGAAAATCGACGGTAAATTGGGAAAAAAGGCAAAATGTCACTGAGATCACAAATTGGTGTGTCCGGTGTTATACGCGTCAAGACGATCGAACTTAATGTTATTTGCAACAAGACCATCGAATTAGGTGTCAGTGAGATCAATATCCCAGCCAAACACCCCCTCCCCCCAGCACACACACACACACACCCCACCCCACAAAAAAAAACAAATTGTTTTACTAAACATTTTCTAATTAATATGAAAGCTAAATGTAGTATCATTAAGCAGAGCTCGGCTCCTCTAACCCAATTTACCATTGCTTATTCCTCCATAAGGATTTGTTTGGTATCAAAGTACAATCACAATGATACCTAATAATATGAGTTAGGAAAAAAAAATTGAATGGAGTTACAACAAAAATTTAGAAAAAACCATGGTTCCGACAAAAACAGTTTTGAAACCATGCATAAACATTATACACCACACAGTTTTCTAAACTATGGTATTATTTTCAGAAACCATAAATTTATTTGAAAACTATAAAATAATTATAATGCCAAAAAGATCCTAAACCATAAACTTGTTGCACCACGGCCCACTACGAGGCCAATTCAAGCTACTTATGTGGCGAGAAACACGTTGTGGATTACTAATTCAGCGAGCACAATGGCCTTAAAACTACTGAAAAATCCGTTCTAGCTTTATAATATATTAGTTTACTACTGAATGACAGACAACGAAATGAAATCTGATACGGGTATTTTTTTCGATAAAGGAAGTCTTTTATTAGGGTGTGTTTGGTTACCTGAATGAAATGGTTATTGTATGGGATGCTATAGAATTTGTACATCCATGTGTTTGTTTGGGTGAACTGTATCAAATCATCTTGAACGGTGGGATACAAAAAAATAGAATATTATCTCATTATGTTGTATGACTTCGTTCGCTCGTTTTGGTCAAACGACACTGTACAACTTTTTCTTGCAAGCTATTACTTCTTTTCAATCAAATATTGTATTTTAGCATATATAAAATTTCAAATTGATTTCAATTTTGAATTCGGTTTAGATATGAAATTCGTTTTAAATTTTAAATCTGGTTTTAATTTTAGATTTTGAATTCAAAAATATGTTTGAATTTAAAAAAATTGATTTAAATTTTCAATACATCTTGAATATTGAATTGAAAAACCGATTTGAGTTTTCAAACTAAAATTTGTATTTATTTTTTGACTTTTGGTTGATTTTTAAATTTCAAATATTTTTGTATAACTTGCTTGAATCCTGAATTGAAAATAGGACTTGACTTTTGAATATAAAATTTAAATTGAAGTTAAATTTGGTTTGAATTTGAATTCAAAATCGATTTTAATTTTAATTTGATTAAAAAGAATTAAATGATAAATGTAGTTTGAATTTATAATCCAATTTGAATGTTAAATTTAAGATTTGGTTTGAATGTTGAAGTTAAAATTAAATTTAGTTTCAATAATCCAAAATAAAATCATGCGGATGGATAAATTTTATGAAGATATAAAGTGTTATTTGATAGTATTTGAATACTTGAACCATTCTACGTCATCCCATACGAAAAGCAAACAAAATCTTGTATAATCCTGTTTAACCAACCAAACATCTCAATTGAATCATACCGTACGGAACGATCCCATCAACTTGTACCATCCAGGTTCAATATGGTACAAACAACCAAACACATCCTTAATGTCAAGAACATCAAGAAGATAGAAAGCCTTTGCATGACCTCCGGCTTCTGTTTAAAACACACACCACAAATCTGATACGGGTATATCAATCTATGAAATATCTTCACGAGAATGGGAACTTCTAAAGAAACAATAATTTGATGCTTTCTGCGGCCCGACCTGGCTAGTCACCTAGCGTTCCCTTAAGTGGCAGCCTTGATTAATCGGCGCATACGGCTGCATGCAAGTTTGGGTGTGCTTTGGACGCACTACGAACCAGCAGTATGAACCATTCACACGTTTAATCAAGTAAATATAAGATAAAAAATATGTTTGTGTTATGTCATCTCATGAAATCCTAGTTTAGATAATTGTGATTACAAAGTTACAGTTTTAGTGATACGCCACTATACTAACCGTGAAAAATTGTGAAAAAATTAGCGATATACCAATGTACAGCAAAAATATTTTCTTATTACGTGGGATCACTCTTTTACTTTGAAAAAAAATATTTTATGTCATAAACTATTTACATCGTTTACATACCCTGTGAACTATAAACAACCTATTCTAGTATATAAAACTTGAAAACCGACGCAGATAACATCAGAAGATAATTTTAAAGTAGTCTTGCCACCGGGGTATGTCCGCAGGCATTAGACATGCAACATAGTGCCTTAGCCCACGTATATGTCACTCCCCTTTTCCTTTATCTCCTCCTTTCTTCCTCTTTCTCATTTCCTTTACTACACTCTTCTGCATCCTCTCAATGTTAGGCCACTTCGGTGGATAGAGCTGGTAATTAAGTAGCGTGATGGCTCAAAGAAAGATGACAGTCGTAGCACAAACAGCTTATGGGTGGGCACATCGTAGGGGCTCAGGGACATGCGGAGGTTTGGGGACGTCAAGATAATAAACGATTGGTGGTCGTTGTGTCTATCCTATGCTGGGATTGATCTGGGACTTTGAGGTATCTCAATTAAGATAGTTTTTTAATCGCGGACACAATTCAATCCAACTTGGTTTCGGTCCCCTATTGCACAGGGCTACATATAGGAGATGTTGGGGTTAGCCGGTTTGATCATCTCATTCAATGATGCCCAAACCGATCACACCAAAACCCTAATCCATAAAACCTAACCAATTTGGTGGTTTAGCACTAGAGTATGAGGATGACCACCGCCGCTGTTGCTACTATTGCCTAGGTGACCGGTGTGGTCTTTACTGCAATCATACATCTCCCAATGATGACTTCATCCCAATGCATTAACTCTTCATCAACCTGGCTAAACTAGCCTAACCGAGCAAGCTACTGGAGATGGCAATGACAAGCAATGTTGATTATCCAAGCTAATTCCACATATTGTGCTATGTGTTTTTGCAATTAGGGTAAGCTAACTGAGTTAGGAAGATCATTTCTAACATCTTAGCCTATCGACGATAGGATCCAACTACCAACAAGGGGCACAGACGTCTCAAACCATCGATAAATCAAGAAATCTCACATTGGGATCTCCCGCTGAAAGTCGAAAAAATATTAGGTTCTCGTGTCCACAACCAAAAAAAATCTCAAATTGAGATCTCTAGTTGAAAACAATGAACATAAAAAACATCCTCTCACGTCGAAATATCTCCCATTTGTAGCCTAGATACGACCACTGATGTGGGCGTGAGCTAGCCACTAGCGAGGGGAGAAATAGGTGAGGCTCAGTGGGAGGATGAGGAACAACTGTCCATGGAAACTGACTAGATGTTCAGGTGCGATCGTCGATCTGCGGCAGCAGGTGGAGGCCAGGATGCGTGTGCACTGTAGTGCTCGACTAGGTCTCGCTTGCAGGGGTTGGGATGGTTGCCTATGGCGGCGCTTCGCTAGGGTAGGGGCTAGATGGGTTGCTTCACTATGGTGGGGCTCGGCTTAGGTGATGGAAGGTGGGGATTAGCATAATGGATGAACCTCGTCGGAGACGAGGTACACGATGACCAACTCGGGTTGGGATGGAGAAAAAAGAAAGGCAGTGAGATTGGGGTGAAAGAAAGATAAGTGAAAGAAGATAATGGAGGAACTAAAAGTCAACAGTGGGTCCGACACATATTAGTTTTTATTTATATGTTACTTTTATATATAGGTTGCCATGTCACTAACTAGCTAGCAGGGATTTATAGGGTGGCAAAATAACCTTTAGAACCATGCACGGCAGGGATTTATCAGCGTCCGTTTTTATGTTTTGTGTGTTAAAATATGGAATTACATACGTAGATGAGGTACAATAATAGTTTATAACGTTGGATAGATGTTCCTATTTAATGTTGTATTCTCTTCAATAGAAAATCACCACCAGCCCTCCTGTCTCATGGTTGTTCGTGTGGCTGTACCATACATGGTTGTGACCTGTTTACATCTTTGCCCTTGCCTTGGGTAAAACGGTTAACGTAAACATGTTATTAATTACCGTTATTACAGCTCACCTTAAAAATGTTTAAGCCATGAAGCAAAAGTCATCACACACGTACTCTCACAAACACTGCATATGCTAGTTAACCTCCCTACGACCCACATCGATGGATCCAATATGGCTCGATATGCTCCCTCCAGTTTGATAAGACTTATCGTTTAAATTTGTCTAAAGTCAAAATTTTAAAACTTTATCTATAAAATTATTTTAAACTATTTAGATTGTTTTCATAGAAACCGTAAATATAAATTGGCCTTAAAAAATACTTCTACAGTATCATATTTTGATGAATTTTGTATATATATTTTATTAGTAATTGATGGTTAAAATTGCATTTCGAATACCGTGTTAATATCCAAAACGATAAGTATTATAAAAATGAACATAATATTATTTGCAGATAAAGACAACTAATTTTATCAACTAAGCAGCACAAACTCTGGTGGCCCCAAGTCTCAACGGAACATGTCTTCGTGGATGGACAAGTGCCACGCTTTAGAAATTTAACATGGAGGACGTATCCAGTGTAAATGCCCATTGAGTGCTAACATGCTAACAACAAATCTAGGCCATCGGATCTATCATGAGCGGCTCAGATCTAATGGCTCCGTATGCTCCCTCTAGTTTGATAAGACGTACTTATCATTTTAAATTTGTCTAAAGTCAAAATTTTAAAACTTTATCTATAAAATTATTTTAAACTATTTAGATTGTTTTCATAGAAACCGTAAATATAAATTGGTCTTAAAAAATACTTTCACAATATATTTTTATGAATTTTGTAGATATATTTTATAAGTAATTGATGGTCAAAATTGCATTTCGAATACCTTGTTAATATCCAAAACGATAAGTATTATAAAAATGAACATAATATTATTTTCAGATAAAGACAACTCATTTTTTAACTAAGCAGCACAAACTCTGGTGGCCCCAAGTTTCAACGGAACATTTCTTCGGTGATGGACAAGTGCCACGCTTTAGATAATTATTAACATGACATTGATATTTGCAACAAGTTACATGTTGTCCGAAGTGTCATAAATAGCACCTTGCAGCTTGCACCAGCTTTGCACCATTGAGAATCTGAAACCAAACATCTCTGAGACACACAACCACGTTACACGTGCCACCCCTCGCCTTATTCCAAGCACTACACTTGTCAGGCGGCAGGCAGCCATGCCGCCGTCACGCCGGAGAAACAGCTCCTCCCTCTTGGAGGCCTCCACCATCGTCACGGCCAACCTCATCATGGCCTCCTCCTCCTACCTCCTCTCCAGAATCACACCCCGCGCGCCGGCAACAGGGACGGTGCCGGAGCCGGAGCCGGAGGCGCAGGCGATGTCTCCGGCGAGGCCCACCTACTCCGTCCAGTCCACCGGCGCGGACAGGAGGATCGTCATGCAGCCCGGCGAAGGGGAGGACGTCGAGGCGGTGGACGTGCTCGCCGACGTGTACATCAAGAAGTTCCGGGAGAGGACCCGCTCTGACCTCGCCCGCACGGAAGAGGCTTCTCCTCCGCCGGCGCCATGGCATCCGCCGCCGCCGCCGCCGCCAACGATGCCTGCTAGCAACTGGGCTGGCACTGTGCCTGGATACCAACAACGATCATACCATCCTTAGAGCAAGGGGAGTTGCATGCTCAAGATAAACCGTGTGAGTACGTATTTGTCAATTAAATAGGATGTTGTGCGTATATACGTTCGAACCTCAATAATTAAGTAAATAAGTAACTAGAAATCGGATGACCAAGTTAAGTGCTTTAGCTGCATCTGCTGGAATTATTTTAATATATATTTGCTAAAACTAAACATCGAGAGCTTTGAAAAGTATGTTTAAAAAGCAGAAACAGTTAATGGTGGCTAAAGCTCGAGACTTTTTATCTAGTAACCTTTTTTATTTTTTTGCAAGCAAACTTCGAGATTTTCCAGAGACAGCTTCAAAAAGTCCTTGCATTCATTTCAATCTTTTACTATGACTTTGTATAGTAGATCGATCTTGTATACGGAGTCTGGAAACAGTTCGAGGTCACAATCTGGTACTTACTAGCTAGATTATATTATCATCTATATATTCCAGGATTCAATCGCAATAGAATAAGGACGATACGAAGCTTCAAGTAGAAGCGACCTGAAGTTCGCGACACGACTACCAACTATCAATATACGAGCAGCATATATAGCCGGGGTTATTCAATGCCATACTACGTACCTGTATCTCATCAAATAATTTGTTATTGATACCAGAGCATCCACGTAAAAGAATTTGTTTTTTACGTGGTTATTTATTAGTGTTGGGTTCAGTTCATTGGTTAGCGGTGAGGACCACAACTTAAAAGGTAGGGTGATCATAATCCAAACTGCCATATCAAGCTAGTCTTTTGAATTGAGTGCGCCTGTACTTTAGTTGTTACTCTAGTTGAGCTTGGGATCTACGCACGAGACCAGGTGTTGGTCTTGGGAGGAGCCGGATCGTTGGTGGGTGTCATGAGGTGGCAAGATCACAGCGGACTCTAACAAGTGATATCAGAGTTTCAGGTCATTCTCGGAATGTCTCCAAAAAATCGCATGGTGTAGGGCAGATGATCCGATGTGTGATGAGGAAGATTGTTGAATTTAGTCCCACATCGATTAGCGGTGATGGGAAGCACAACTGAAAAGGTGGGGTGGTTATCATCCATCTGGCTAGACTTTTGTGTTAAGTGCGCTTGGACCTTGGTTGTGACTCTAGTTGTGCCTGAGACCTACGTCCAAGACTAAGTGTTGGTCTCTGGAGGAGCCGGCTTGCTGGAGGGTCATGAGATGGCAGGTTCGCATCGGGCTATATAACATGTGGTATCAGAGCTCCATGTCGAACCCGGAACCTCTCCAAGAGAGAGCTATAACAAGTGGTATCAGAGCGAGATTGGCATGGTTGGTCATGCGGAAGATCTAGGGAGAGACACGAGATTTATGCAAACACAGTCGCCGTAGAGAACGCCCTATCGACGCAAGGTGTAGCATGGCGGCGATCGACGATTCAATCGGTGGTGTCGGGCACTTTTGAAACGAGGCTCGAACCGTTCGATGGGCTACCGTTGGTAGGGATTAACTAGATGTGGTGATCTGGCCCGATAACGTAACCGGCGAGCTCGGCAGGCAATGGTGACGACCTCGGCGTACGTGATCAGACCGGCAGGCATGTAAGGTTGTTTGATAGATCAGAACGGCAGTAGCAGTGAGGCCACCGATGTTGCACAAGAGGCGTTGCATCATGACACTGATGGCGAAGCTATGACGTCGGTACAAATGGCCATGGTGCGGCATGTTTTGCCATACACGGATGACGTGGTGCACGGTGGCAGGCTGGGAAGCCTACTCGTCGGGCGGCACACTATAGGATGTAGAAGAACTATGTAACAAGAAGTCGGGTACAGGGTTCACCCAAGACGCTGGTACAACTTCAAGGTCAAGAAGACCATATTTTTCAAGGTGGAGTTTGTTAGGTTTTGTGTTAAATATGTGTACGAGCAAAGTTAGAGTTTATAGCATACCCAACACAAAATATACCAATCCACAAGGTTTTCCCGCCCTTCCGTACACTTTTGACACAAGTTCATTCCTAACCCGAACAAGTCCGTTACGAAACTAATACAACCTCAGCGTTATAAAGGGACTGTGTGTCGAAAGTGCAACAAAGGGCGTGACAACCATATGGAATGACTTGTTATGGATTGTGCATGCCTTAGAACCTTACGTTGCACAAAACAATGCCTCGGATCGAGCGGATGGATGGTCGGAATGGAAAGGGGAATGGGTCTGTGTGGTCGGCATGAGTTTCAGCCATCGACACAGACTACGTAACCGTGATTTCCTCAGGGAGGCCCACAAGTCAGTTGCACTAAGCAGTGTCGGAGGTTTCCGGAAGACGGCCTAAATAGATTATCTGTGTCGGCGGTTTTTTCTCAAGCCGACCACATAGGTCCTGGCTGTCCTACCCGTGAGTTCTCCCTTGTTGGCCCCACATGGCAGACACACCGACTTTTCTACTAAACTTAACAGCGACTGTTCGGGACATTAAGTTACCGTCAATGCGAGATACAATGTGGTCGGCCTACGGAGGGCCGACGACATAGACCTGTATGGCGGGCTCGTAAATTCAAAATTTGCGGACGCCCGCAGTATGGATCGGGCGTAGTGTCGGCGGTTTTGATGATGCCGACGACATAGCCGTTCGTCATATACATTTGTCGTCGGGATTATTTCTAACCGTCGACACTGTGTTGTCGTCGGTATTGTGGCCGCCGATACTGAGTTTCCGGCCGCCCACACTGATTTTGTTTCCTATAGTGATATCCATCCAAAATAATATATTCCTTGCTCAACACGTGTCGAGGACACTATAAGCTTTAAGAAGTAGCAATTAGCAAGGGTAGACTTAAGACAAGTATAGAAAACCCCTTTTCCCTTCGAACACATCCACTAAGATCCACCGAGAATCTTTTCACTTTATAATTTTTCCATCATCCTTGTACCACCTAGGTTGTACAATTCCCTTGTTATATATATCATATCAATACAATGCATGTAGGGCTATTATTACAAGAACAATGGGAGACCTGAGCCAGGTCCATCATGGTCGGGTTAGTGCCTTTTAGCCCAAGTAAGGAGGTTTTGTTGACCTCGCAATCATGAGAAACTTGCCACGGGTAAAGGATAAATCTTGAGCACAAGTGGTTTAGTCGTGAATTGATACCTGACATATAATACCCATCGCATACACGTACATGTTGAAAATCTGAAACCTAGTGGGTATCTGAACCTGGTTGTGTCGTGCATCGTCTTCCCATTGCATCCGATTGGTAACGAAGGGGGGAGGGGGCAGAGGTGCGGTGAAGTGAACGAGAGTGGTGGAGGAATGGAAAGAACCAAAGCTTTAGGCATCGTCGTCAATCGCCTTGAGGAAGCCTACCGCTGAGACACCAGCTACTTCGGCCATGGCCCATGCAACGTCCCAAAATTTTGTAGCTTAAAAAATCTTATTATGAAATTAGCTCCTTCAAAATTTCTCCGTAAATTAAAATTCAATTTCTAATAAACGAGCAAGGTGGCCCGCGCGTTTGCGCGGCTAGATCTGTGTTGACATGTAGAGTTTATCTTTAATTCATAATCTTTTTTTAGGTTAATCTCCAACTCATAATCTATCTCCAAAATATCAGATCAAATTTAAAGTTTATCTCTAATATAGTAGATCAGCTTTAATAGTTATCTTTTTAATCTTTTCAATATTGACCGCTAGATTTACATAATAATATCCATATTCAACGATGTAGATTTTTTTATTTTTCCTATGATTAACATGAAAATTTATACTATTTTTCGATTAACATGGGAATTTCTAGGATTTTAGGATTAGTGTGGTGGCTCCGTTTAACTCTGCTTTATGTAGGTATATAGATTACTAACCATATTTTCTGAATCTATACTTCATTTTTTGTGGGATTCAAGCTATATAATTAATGAAATTTAGTTTTGTAAATTATATTTGACCCTAAATGATTTTACTCCTATTTTCAGTGATTTTCCTAAATCTATTTCTTATTAATGTGTAAGTTATTCAATTTTCTGGAAACATTATATAATTAAAATACACATAAATTTCCAAGAATACATATTTTATTTTGTATTGATTTAAAATATTTTCTATATTTTCCTTATAATGTCCAATAATATATATGCCTTATAATCTGTCTTCATTTGATCAAAATAAAATTTAAAATTTGTTAACTATTTTTCTTGTGTTTACATGTTTGAAAGTATTTTATGGATTTTTATTTAATTCTTAGTATATTATATGGTACATAATATGAGATATTTTCTTTCTAGTATTTTCGAAAGTAGCAAACAAAATAAATCCGAAAATCAATTTAATCTTTCTTCTCTCTTATAAGCTTGCCAACCACTCCCTCCCTCCTGCCCGGCCCAGCTCCTTTCCTCTTCCATCCGGCCTGAATCAGTCTGCTCAATTTCCCCTCCTCTCCATTCTTGGGCTACGTACTAGATTGGGCCTCCTGCCTCACCATTCAACCTAAGCGTATCGTTGCGTTGGCGTATTACTGTAGCAAATTTGAGAGCCCTCAAAATGAGGTTTAAATATTCTAAAAAAATAATTAAAAAATAGTTTTAGAATCTTTGGAACGACTACTAAAAGTCACAAAAAAATCGTCGCAGATTATGACAATGTATAGGCTATATAAAAATAACAAAATTTGCTACAGTAATACACAACGATATGATACGTTGAAAAGAACAGGGCCCTAGCCCAGCACCCTGGCTGGTGCGCTCCTGGGAGGCTGGGACAGAGGGATACATCTTACATGATCTCTCACTCGAACTAAATACTGTTCTGACTTTATTTTAATTCGTAATTAAAAAATAATTTGCCGGTTTAATTATTAAAAAAAGCCCTCCGGCGCTGGACCATCAGGCGCCATATATTAACCGCCCGTTGGACGGGCGTTATTACAGGCGCACAGTTATTAGCGCCGTAAGAACGGACGTTTAATAGGGCCAACGGCCCGGGGCATGTTCGAGGTAAGAATCGTCCGTTCGTCGGGCGTTTAATAGCACATTTTTCAATGTGCTGTAAAAACCGCCCAATGGCCCGGCGTTTTATGCGGCGTGGGAATGAAACGCCCAATGGACAGGCGCTAATTCGTTTAACACCAGCGCGCGGCCGGCACTGCCTCGACATAATGAGCATAGTGGCATGGGGGAGAGAAGGCGCCGAGCGGAGGTGGGAGAAAAAAAAGGAGGAGGAGGAGAGGAGAGGAGAGGAGGAGGAGAGGAGAGGAAAAAAGAGGTAATTCTGTAGCCCTCTCCTATTCTTATTTTATAATGTTTGAAAACAAGGTAGGTTAGCAATAATTCATATGATAATTTTAATATTCCGTTTAATGCATGGATATAGCGATTAGGTTTCGATAATAATCGCCGTGTATTTTCTATATTTTTTATGTACATTCGATTTAGGGGTTTAAATTAGGATAATATTCCGTTTTGGTTTTTGTATGACATATGTAAATTAGTTTTATGATTTAATGTATGATAGTATGTACGGTAGATTGCAGACTATATTTAGGGTTATAACTAAGGTTGTAAGGGAGGGTAATACGTTGATTTAGTGCGTATGTTTATTTTTTGCAGTTTAGGGTTTAGAAATTTAGAGGGCATGTGTAGGTTTGTCGTTAGGTTAGTAGTAGGCTCGATTTATTTAAAGCATTATGCACGTAGGTTTAATGCATAGTACAAAGGATTAAAACCAATAAATCTTTAAGATGTTTTTGTCGGTACGGGAAGAATTAAAAATTTATTATGAGTCGTTTTTTTTACAGAGTCAATGTCAGACAAAATATTTTAATGTTTATTACAGACAAGAGGATATCAATTTTGGTCCAGACGGAGTAGACCTATCTATATTCCAGTCAGTGATGTTGGGGATATCAAAGCCCACGAAGAGAAAGTTAGCAGGGCTAGAAAACTGGTTGTTAAGGACGTTTCAAATGAACCCCGAAGAATATGATCTGGATATAGTGTTGTTGTTAGCTGTTGTTGTAACATAGGGTAGGGTTACCCTAACTTTTTGGCTGCCCGGAGCAATGGGCTGGGATCGAGTAGGACACATGTATAGAAAGGCCCATGGCCCTTCATGTAAAAGACAAATGTATAAGAGTGTCCATCGGGCATCTAGGGTTCGGACACGAAATGAGTAAAAAAATATGATTTTTTACAGATCTTTGAAAAATCTCGTAAATTCTCAAAAAAATGTTATAAAATATTAAAATTAATAATATGTACAAAAATGATAAATTTTGGCTCAATCAAATAAAACCAAACCATACCGTAAATTAAAAAGGACATAAATATAGAGACCAGGAGAAGAGCCCGTGAATTTAAAAAATGATATACAAACTTTGCTGAATAAATTTGTCGGTGCATTTTGCACCGGAGTGTGCCCCCCGCTTCACCGCCAAGTGTGAACGGAGTCCAATCAGGGAGTGCCCCATACTTGGAAACATCGGGCCCGGACATATCAAGGTCTAGTTACAGATAAAGTGAAGTTCAAGCCGTTTGTTTAGGCCACGTGGCGGTCCAGCGCGCAGGCGGGCGACCAGGACCCATGTGCCGGACGACCAGGTTACGTGGCTCTTGGCGAGCAGGTATTGGGCGAGCGCACATGGGTAGCAGGGGGTACGTGGGCCCCATTTTCAGAGATACAAAACAAAGGTGTAAGGAAGCTTCCTCATTAAGGATTTCTTCGGGATATACCGAATCCAGAGCATTCAATGCGACGGAACCATTTTGACGGAGTGGAGGGGGCCCTGACAGTATGATTGCCCTCGCTCGGCTAGTGATGTCTGCTACGCTATGGTCGTCTCCATAGCCATCTCATTCACGTCTACTACGGTGTGACAGAAAGACGCTCGTGGTAGGCGGGCCAATCTGTTCTATCCGAGTTGTCTCGTTGTCAGAAGCAGGGGCATGAGAGATGCCGGCGAGGATTAGCATCGGAGGAATGATGGCTACAGTGGTAGGATCATTTAATGCGTACCGTGTAGCACGTTGCAACCCACGCTAGCCCAAATATAAGGGCTGGGGGTGCATCTGTGAAGGGGTTGAATAATCGATTCGGAGATCGATCAATCCATAAACTAGCCAGTTCATACATTTCAAGAAGATTGAGCAGGATTAGGGCTATTACTCGATCAAGGGGCCTGAACCAGGGTAACCCTGAGTGTCTGTTCTTGTGTTCTTGCGCCGAACAGAGAGAAAAGGAGTGAGCCGGCTGCGCACACCCCCACTGCCGAACAACCGGATTAGATCCCATAAAACATGTCAGCTGAAATACGCCCACAAAATTATAGAGATTAACATTGTTTACAATAATGTTAAGAAAAACTGCTAGAGATCGATGCTCAGACCATCAGATACGGCACCATGCATGTAGGTACATCCACTCCACGCCCCCACGCTGCATCTTGGAAGCAAAGCCTCAGCCGCGCGCACAGGGAGCGGCAACGTTGGGCGGCACGTCGCCTGGTCGTGATGTGGCGTGGCGTGGTGTCGAGCCTTCCTCCCTCAGCAGCGGCTCGGCGCGGGCGTCGGCTTGTCCCTTTCACGCGTACCAGTTGCATTGCATGTACACAATCGCGCGCTACACCTGATACGCGTCTCCAGAGTTGGACGGCCGCAAGGACACAAGGACACTAGGGTCTCGTTTTTTTCAGCGTATCATACCGTTACGTATTACTGTAACAACTTTTGTTACTTTTATATAGTCTATATGTTGTGATAATTTGTAATGATTTTTTTGTGATTTTTAATAGTTCTTCCAAAGATCTAAAACTATTTTTAATTATTTTTTATAATTGTTATACTTCTTTTCAAATTTACTACGGTAATACACCGACGCGAAAAGCTGGAAACAATGAGGCATATGACAAACATGGCTCGCGTGCATACGTACGCACGTACGTATGTCACGTCGTAGTAGCTGTGGACCCTGTGGTGGCAGCGTAGGTACAGCCTGCACAGCTTGCATGCCTGCGTCGACCTCTGACTCCGACTTGTTTTATTGATGGATATTAACGCGATCTTTTGCTGCTGCTGTGATGTGTATTGTTCTGTCTCTATCAGGTGGACCTAGCTAGCTAGTAGCATCCCATGCAATGCATCTCCACAGGTAAAAGGGTCGCCAGTCGCTGCTCTCACCACTCCTCAACCTGCAGCACCCCCTCTATCTCTGGTGCATGGTTTCTTTCCAAACCTTCGGTGCGGACGTGCGGTCAACGAGCCATGAGTTGATATCGTCGTGTGTCTCTTTAGGGATTTAAGAGCATCTTCAAGAACTCCTGAAAAACACTATAGCAGATATAGAGGAGCTGCTGGAGAGAAGGAATCTTTTATAGGATAGTGTAAGTTGTGAAGAAATTTTAGAGGGATAGATAGAGTGGACCCTAATAGTGTTTTAGAGGGGAGATATAGAGAGGCAGTTGGAGTTGCTCTAAAACACCAACTACGAGCAGCTTTCAGGCTCTCATGTACCCTTTTCCTCGCTCGCACTATACCATAGACCAGTTTTTACGGCAGACCGGTCTGTTGCAAAAGCGACCTTTTGCGTCAGACAGTCTGTCGCTAAACATTTTCCCGACAGACTAAAATCTGACGCTGTAAGTCCTGCCGGTAAAGATATTTCCTGATAGACCAATATTTACCGACAGATCAACTGACACTAATACATTACATTTCCCGACAGACTATCTGACAGCATTTTTACCGACATATCATCTGTCGTTGTGTTCATCAACATATGGTCTGTTGGTAATGATGATATTACCGACAAACGGTTTGTCACCACATTTATTCATACAAAAAAACACACGCACCAGCTTATATATAAATCATTTCACAACAATAAATCAATGAAATTGGTCAATATAAAACATCTTAATGGATTCATAAGAGGTCATTTAACATAGATTCATAAACCCAGTGCCAGACCACCTGTTGGATCTGTCCCGACAAACCGTCTGTCTCCTAAGACTTCTTTAGCGACAGACCGTCTGATGGTAACATACCAAATGATTTTTAAAAATTAGCCCACTGCAATTACACAAAATATACATTGATTCTTATTAAAGATTATAAATATCAACCTCAAAGTTCATGCATGCACTTAAAATATTTATGATGTCAAATACATGTCCATTGCATATAATCATATATATCAATTTCACATTGTTGAATGTATTTGCGGTTCCAACTACTTGTTTGTCGACCATACTACAAGCAAAACGATTAGCTCAACAACTGAAAATGTCTTTGCAAACTACCCATTATGTTGCAAGATCCTATTACAGACAAAATGATCTTGGATGATAGCTAGCTGCAATGGTTCCATCTACTCTGCACTGCCATTTGTACCTGCAAAAACCATAATTTTAGTGCAAACACAAATTATATATGAAGAAGCATGTGTTGCATATATGCTTACAGATATGAGGTAACTCGCAAAAAGGGATTTAAAATCAATGACGCAAATCTATCTATCCGTGAAGAAATTGATATCGTGGCAACTATTAAAGAGTGATAATATGCTTTAGTATTTAAATTTATTACTAATCACAACACTGGAATGACAAGATGTCTCAGAGGCGATTAAAGTAATGAAGCTTGACCATGAATTTTACACAACAGCATAACTGTTATACCTGCTCAAGAGCTACACAACATAGGACCAAAAATCTGCAGAGCAGTTTTGTACAAAGCTAAAAGGAGCATTTTTTATTGAACCAAAATATATAAATCAGGTGTCACCAACTAACCATCCTGTTTTGTACCATGTTCAATCCATACAGGATATTGCATACAGAAAACAACCCAATTAGAAAGGATTATTTTTAAAAAAATTCTTTGAATAGAACAATTCTAATTTAGTGTGAAAACTGAACTTGATGAAGGAGCAAATTATATCAGCATTAAACAAAAGCAATGGTCAAAATACATATGTTTTTAAAGATATGTATGAGACAAAGGAAAAGAATGCCCACTTAATAGCATCTCTGCAAACTAAGTGAAAATGATAAACAAAACAAAGCAAACCTGCTGCAGCATGGGTTGAATGAAGTGGCCCATTTAAAAAGAATGGAGACAACTTATATCAGAGCATGCTGTTGAGGAAATGAAAGTATTTAGTAAGAATTTAGTCATGTAACAATTCTAGAGGAAACCAGTCCATTATGTTCAGAATGTTCAGGACATCTAGAAATCTTGGAGGTTTCATTATGCTGAACTAAAACCTACCTCAGACCCAAATTAACATATCTGCTTCATATGACTATGCCAAACTAAAAATTGAGAGCCTAGAACGCATTATCATACCTGTTAAAGATGTATGCTTAACTAGCTTTTAGCCTGGAAAGAGAACACCAATAATATAAGCCAATGAGATGCATGGATGAGTGCCAAAATTAGATTATTCATAATATCTGATCCAAAAAAATCTGCTCTAGAGAAAATCACTAGTGGATATGATGATACTTGAAAGAGGTAAAATACAATCAAAGTGTAAAGTTGTTGTTTGTACACCCACATGACTAATAATCTTAAAACTAAGCAAGTTATCAGCATAGTGCACACACAAATTGATGTCAGTCAGCAAGCATTGACAAGGATCAAGCTATAACGAATCTATCTACAAAGTTGTAGAACACAACTAATTTAATTACACAACATAAATTAAGATCAACAGAGGAGTGGGTGCTTCTAACCACATAAGCTCTAGCTGTTCGCTAACAATTTCATCAAGATTAAACACACGCTAATTATTTTGAGATGGAGGCAGAGATGAACCTTTAGGTGGAGGTCGAGATGGATCATCAGGTGCTGCCGTGCTGGGGAGATGGACCTTCAGGTGGAGGTGGAGGGGGACAAATCAAAATTTTTCTCATTTCTACAAAATCAACCACAGATTGCAACAAATATATTACTAACCAATCAATCATGAGAGGCCAGGAGCCGGGAATTGAGTGGCTAGGAGCCGGGGAGCGGGAGGCGACGCGCCGCCGTCGAGGGTCGCCGGGCCTCCGCCATCGTCCGCTAAGCGCTAGCTGCGCCGCGCGCCAGCCCCGCCGGGCCGGCGACGAACGTGGGAGACGGCATGGGACTTCGGCACTGGCGATAGCCGATAGGGCACAGGGGGAGACCGGAGACGCCGATGGCGACGCTGCGATGGCGGACGACCGGCGACCGGCGACCCGGGGCCCGTGCGGACGGAGGGGCGCATGTCTGGAGAGGAGCCGAGGCCAGAGGCGCCCGCGGTGGCCAGGTGCCCGCGTGGCCGGATTGGCAGGCCGGAGTTGCACGAACGGCTGGGGTTGGGGGTGGAGGAGCCGGTGGTGGAGATGGGGCTGGAAAGGAGGGCCGGCTGGGGTTAGGGAAGTGAAAATGTTTTTCCCGCTTGTATCGCCCGCCAAAGCTCGATTCTAATTTCAGGTTCGCGTGTTCTCATTCACATGTGTAGCGACGGACCGACCATCCTAATTATTGTCTATACCGACAGACCGACTGTATTTATAGCTCTTAATTAACTTATAACGACAGTCCGTCTGTCGGCAATGTTATACCGACAGACCATCTGTCCGTATGTTTTACCGACAGACGGTTTGACTCCTATGAAAGTTTTTAACAACACGTTGTCTGTCGCTAAAAATGGTCTGTGGTATAGTGATTCTTTTTGTCCCGGGCAAAGAAACCGTCAACCCTTCCTTCATTGGATGAACGGGGCGGTGGAGCAGATAGCGACCCACACGTCCTAGACAGACTACGCGCAGCGGCCAGATGGCGAAGGACAGCTGCGAAAGGAGCCAAGTGGCAAGGAAATTCGTCCAGCTGCAGCATCCTCACTTTTCTCACCCAAAGCCTCTCATTTACATGTGGGACCTGGCCCCACTCATCACCCACACATGGCAGCCCTATTTAAGGCCCCAACCAGCCCTCTTCCTCCTTTCTACACCCTCATTTGTGCCCAGTTCTGCTGCTATTCGAGCTGAGCAAAAACAGCAGCAGTTCTGTCCATTCCCCACCCTCAAATCCACCTAAATACTTGAAGAGAGCTTGTGCATGTTACGATCCAATCTCTCCATCACTTGAGCTCCACACACCTTCTAGGGCATTCACTTGCACGAAGGATTTGGTGAGTTCCATATCGTTTTTGTTACCTCCTATGTTCTGAACTTGCAGCAGTAAGAACTCATTCAGTTCTTTCTCTTGCTGCCATTTCTTGTATTCCCAAGCCTAGGGAAGTGTATTGGGAGCTTCATCAGCACCTGAAGGAGTCGAGGAATATTAAGAGAAACCACAAGAAGGAATGAGGAGGCAGCAGCAAGGATAGAAATTGTACAGCAGCAAGCAAGGGAGGAGAAAGTCGCAGCCAAGCATTTTCCTCTCCGATCTATCCATCCATTGGACGTCGGAACCTAAGCAAGGCATACCTTGCTTGGTAAGAACCTTAGAACACCAGTTCTCCATGTTTTGCATCATTTAAGCCCCATTCATAAGTTTAGCTTTGAACTAAACCAAGCCTAAGTAAAGCAGTCCCAAACTCATTTAGTTTCAGCCCATCCCTAGGAACGGCCACTCAGTAAATAATTTCTATAAAATCGACCGTAGCTCAGATGAAGAAGTTGTCTGTGAGCATCGTTGAGCCCTAATTTTTATTAGTGGCATTGATGACAAAATTAATTAATATTAAGTGCTAGGGGGTTTTTGGTTTTCTCGAAACCCTAGCGAAGACTCGGCGATTTTTATAAACCCTAATTTGAAGCGTCGATAAATTTTCTGAGCTGCTCCAAGGTTTCAAATGCGTGACCGGGCGAGAGAAGAGGTCACGTATAGATTAGGAGTAGTTAGGTTTATTTTCTGTTTTTCATCGGTTTTCAAAAGGGGTTTGAATATCTCAGATCTTGCCGGATGTTTGCGAATTCTGGAAAACTCAGTTTTCGTAGCCCACCTCTTCTAAAAATACCCAAATATATTCTGGTGAGATTTCTAGAGAGAGAGAAACCCACCTAAAATTCCCCCAAAATTTCAGAGCGAAATTCACTCTCTGTCGGACGCCGTCTGGGCGCAGCCGGACAGCGTCCGACCAGCAAATCGTGTGCACAGTGCACACTGTCGGACGGCGTCCGGTCGTTACAGGACGGCGTCCGATAAAGGTCAAAATCGCATGCACAGTGCACTCTGTCGGACGGCGTCCGGTGGTTACCGGACGGCGTCCGATAAGGTTCAAAATATGAGGTTTTCTCCCGTCGGACGGCGTCTGGGCTCACCCGCGGAGCGTCCGGTCAGCCCATGTCCAGTGCACGTCGCACTGTCGGACGGCGTCCGGTAATTACCGAACGGCGTCCGATCAGCTTTTTTCAGTGAGCAGTAGCCTCTGTCGGACGGCGTCCGGTTCCCGTCGGACGGCGTCCGGTAGAGGCTAACGGCTAGTCTCAAAATAGGTAAAAATGAGGCCACCAGGCTTTGAACCTTAGATCTAAGGCTTGTTTTCACCTCTGATAACCAGTAGGACCCTTGTTCATTTATGTATATTCCATTATAGTTTGCTATAATATACATAATATTAAATGAAAATAAAACAAAAACTAATCGTGCCGTGTCCGTGCCGGTCCACGGGCCTAGCCTTCGGCCCAAGCACGGCCCGGCCGATCGTGCCGTGCTTCGGGCCAGGCCAAAATGCCGTGCCTCGTGCCAGCCCATTTAGCCCGGCCCATTTGGCCATCTATAACAATATGTCTAGCCTGCTGAAACAACTAGTTTAGGCTAATTGAAACAATTTGTCTAGCCTGATGAGCAATTTGTACAGTCTATTGGAACAATATTTCTAGCATGTTGAAACAATTAGTTTAGCTTGTTGGAACAATCTACCTAGCCCGTTGAAACAATTTGTATAGCCTATTGGAACAATATTTTTGACCTGTTGAAACAATTAGTTAGCATGCTGGAACGATATGTCTATCCAAAGTGTAACAATTAGTTTTTTCTATTGGAACAATATGTCTAGCCTGCTGAAACTAGTTTAGCCTGTTGAAAACAATTTGTATAGACTGTTGAAACAATTTGGCTAATAAAAATAATTTAAAAATAAAAAAAGTATTTAAAATGGGTTAATTAGGATTTTCTTACTTGACTTGCAACTAGGATTGGGTTATTCTTAACATGATGCTTAATTGAGAATAATCAAACGAAAATTAAAATTGCCTATTCACCCCCCTCTAGGCCTTAGGATCCTCTTTCAGGGCCGCAGGCTACAAAATTAACTAATTACCAAACGGGCTCCTGCGGCCGCCCAAAGCCGCAGCTCCTCGATCAAAAAAAGGAAGAAGGCCTGGGCTGTTCTATCGACCTGACGAAAAATACGGTTGTTCCGCTCAAGCCAAAGATGCCACACTGTTGCGAAGACTACGGAGCGGACTCCGCACTGCGCGGTGCTAGGAAGAATGTCGTGGAGCCACCAATCAGCTACCGAGCTGCGATTCGACCATGTGGCAGGGCTTAGTTGCTGGAGGTTTAACCTGACGGCGAGCCGGGACCAGACCGAAGTGC
>SPJY01028649.1:1297489-1335221 GCA_005191435.1 Raddia distichophylla | reverse complement strand
AGCAGGGCGTCTGCGGTCATGACTCGAAAGTGCAAGAGCTGCCAAAAGAAGAACTTGCATTTTGAAGGGGCCCATGGCTTCCAGACCTTCTGCAGGGCTGGCTTGGTGATGCGGCCCTCAAATTGTAACAAATAGGCGGACTTGATGGAGAAGGTCCCATTATTTGAGAAACGACAAAGAAACTGGTCGGGCACGTCGGGCTTGAGCTGGATTGCCGCTAGCTGGCTAATCAGGGTGATCAACTCTTGGATCATCTGGAGAGTGAGGTTCCATGCATTTTGAACTCTAGATGAAATGGAGACAAAAATGAGAAATTTAAATAGGCAAAAATGAAATGCACGATTTTTTGCTAGTCGCTGTGTTGAACGGCAATGCACTGGCAGCTGGGCCGCGCGGCGTCCGATGGGTCGGACGCCTGTTTCAAAGCATTACCGATTATATTATAAAACTCTCGAAATCAATTCTTTTTTCGGGGTGGACAAAATTTCTTATTCTCACCCCCCATACCCCCACACCCAAAAAAAAAACTAAAAAGGTCTATTCGTTGCCTGCATGCCTTGTTGAGGTCGGTGAAGTCGACACACATCCTCCACCGCCTGTTGGATTTCTTGACGAGGACGGGGTTCGCGAGCCACCTGAGATGGGCGACACTTCGAACGACCCCCGCCCTCAAGAGCTTATCCACCGCCTGGCGGATAACGGCCTGGCGCTCCACTGACTGCTTCCGGACCTTCTGCATGACCAGTCGTGCGCCGGGGAACGTCGCCAATTTATGCTCAATCACCTCCCTGGGTACCCCAGTCATGTCGAACGGTTGCCAAGCAAACACGTCTGCGTTAGACTGGAGGAAGGAGACCAGCGCGCCTTCCTATTTTGCGCCGAGGGATGCGCCCACCTGAACGGTCCTTGCCGGGTCTGACTCGCTCAGGGAGACCGTCTTAACCCCCGCAGATGAGCCGGGGGAAGCACGGACCTTCACCGGAGGAGCTCCCAGAGTCGAGGCCTCAGCCTTCTGGGCGTAGACTGCCCCCGTTTGGACGAGAGCGTCCCTGTCGCAGCGGAGAGCGTCCGGGCGGTCCACCTTCACGACGATGGGGCCGACTGGCACCGGGATCTTGACCACCATGTAAGCATAGTGGCAGACCGCCATGAACTTGGTCAGCGCCGGCCGACCCAGTATGGCGTTGTACGGAAGGTTGAAGTCCGCCACCTCGAACTCGAGGATCTCCGTATGAAAGTTGTCGGCGCCTCCGAAGGTCACCGGGAGACTGACACGCCCCAAAGGGACGTACTCAGCCCCCGGCGCGACGCCGAAGGAGGGAAGCGCCAGCCGAAGCTCCCGCTCCTGGATCTGAAGCGCTTTGGCGACTCGGGCGGATAGGACGTTGATAGAACTTCCTCCGTCTAGCAGCACCCGCCCCAGCTTGACATTCCGGACCGTGGGCGCAACCACGATCGGGAGATGTCCCGGGCCGACGGTGTTGGCGGGGTGATCGTTCTGACTGAATGTGATCGACTGCTCCGACCACACCAGCTGCCTAGCAGACCCTTCGCCGGGCACGACGGCGCACACCTCCATCATCACACGCTTGAAACTGGCGTGAGACGAATAGGTGGCCGATTCGCCGTGGATGAAGGCGACTTCGCGCTCCGCCTGCTGAAAGCCAAGCGATGCCTGTTCCTTGCCCTTGCCGCTGCCGTACGCCTGCTGCTACTCGTGGACTCGCATGTCCAATATCTTGCTGACGACCTGACAATCCGCTAAGTCGTGGGAGTTGCAGCGGTGAATGGGACAGTAAGTCCTTCCGTCCCACTCGCCGGGGCGACGCCCTCGCCCTTTGTCGTGGTCGTGGCGGTCGTCGTGGCCACGGCGGTCGTCACGGTCGCCCCTTCGGGGACCGTTCTTGCCGCCGCCTTGACCTCCTTTCTTCCGCCCGCCGCGCCCGTCGCGCGGCCGGCCACCGTCATCGTTGTCGTCGTCGTCGCGCTCGGCGGCCAGGACCTGCCCGGCCTCGGCCGCCTTGCGCTTCTTCTTGTCCATCCCACCGGGATTCTTGGAGGTCCCGGCTTCGCCACCCCCAGCGGCCCCTGCCCTTCCGGCCGGCCGGAAGCGGGCCTCCGCCTGTAGGGCGCACTTGTGTGCCAAAGTGAAGAGCTCCTCCGTCGTCTTGATCTTGCGGGTGGCCATCTTCTCCTTGACCTTGGGATCTCGGGCACCCCTCCTGAAAGCCGTAACAACGGCGTCGATGGAGATGTCAGGGATGGTGTTGCGGATCTGGTTGAAGCGCCGGATGTAGTCATGCAGCGACTCTCCCTTCTTCTGCTCCACGTTGTGGAGATCGTCTTCGACTCCGGGCTGCTCGAAGGTGCCCTGAAAGTTGGTGATGAAGAGCTCGGAGAGCTCCTTCCACGACCCTACCGACTCCGGGGGTAGGTTTTTGAGCCACGAGCGGGCTCCACCGGTGAGGACAGCGGGGAAGCAGTTTGCTAGAACTTTTCCCGACCCCCCGGTGGGCTGCATCACCGTGGTGTAGATCTGCAAAAACTCGTTGGTGTAGATCTGCAAAAACTCGTCGGGATTGGTGGAGACGTCGTACTTCTCGAAGGGGGCCGGTCGAAACTTCTCAGGCCACTGGACGCGGCGCAGCTCCTTCGAAAAGGCACGGCACCCGACGTTCAGAGCCTCCTGCTCCTGCGCACGGCCCTCGTCCCGCCGCCCCCGACGTCTAGGCTGCGCAGAGGAAGCGTCGCCTTCGCTGGCCGGGGCGGCGTTGCGGGAGCCCTCCTTCTGGCCTCCGCGGGCAGCAGCGATAGCGCAGTCGCGCACTCGGCGTTGCCGCCGACGGAGCTTGTCACGTAGGTCGTCACCATGCAGCAAGTGGCGGTCCGCCAAGTGGGTCTGGAGGTCCGGTCCACTGCCGCGCCTGCCCGGCCGAACCCCCGAAGGGGTCGCCTGGCTTCTGTCGTCTTGGCCCCGCCCCCTCCCGCCAAGAGATCCACGGGAGGGGCGCGGAGAAACAAAAGAACGGGAGGAAGCGGAAACACCGGTTCCCGCACCCCCCGGCACTTGCACCACCGCCGCGGCGACATCGACATAGCGGGCCAAACTGGCCAGCCATGGCGCCGCCGGCGAATCCGGAGTCACTGGCACTGGCGGGTTGTCCAGCAGGGCCCTGGCCACATGGAGGTTTTGTGCCGGGGTGCACTCCTCCAAGGCCAGGGGTAGCCTAGCCTGACTGGGACGGCTGCTCTCCACTAGGGTGCCAACCCTTGGCGGGCGGCTGCCGCCCGACTGATCCTCCACCATTGCCGCAGCCGACGCCGCGGCCGCGGCTCTGGCGTGTGAGCATCGTTGATCCCGAATTTTTATTAGTGGCATTGATGTCAAATTAATTAATATAAAGTGTTAGGGGGTTTTTGGATTTCTCGGAACCCTAGCGAATACTCGGCGTTTTTGTAATCCCTAATTCGAAGCGACGACAATTTGTGAGCTGCTCCGAGGTTTCAAGTGCGTGACCGGGTGAGAGAAGAGGTCACGTATAGATTAGGAGTAGTTAGGTTTATTTTCTGTTTTTCGTCGGATTTCAAAAGGGGTTTGAATATCTTGGATCTTGCCGGATCTTTGCGAATTCTTGAAAACTCGGTTTCCGTAGTCCACCTCTTCTAAAAATACCCAAATATATTCTTCTGAGATTTCTAGAAAGAGAGAAACCCACCAAAATTCCCCCTCTCTTTTTTAGTCCAAAAATCCCTTCTGTCGGACGGCGTCTGGAAAAACCCGACGGCGTCCGACCAGCCAAATACCAAAACAGTGCGAATAAGCATTCTTGCACGAAATTTCCCTTTATCGGACGGCGTCTGGGAATAGCCGGACACCGTCCGATCAGCAAAATGAGCAAACAGTACACACTGTCGGACGGCATCCGGTAGTTACCGGATGGCGTCCGATCAGGTTAAAAACTGAGTCCCTTTTCTGGTCGGACGGCGTCTGGGCGCAGTCCGGTGAGCCAAAATCCAATGCACTCTTACTGTCGGACGGCGTCCGGTAGGGACCGGATGGCGTCTGATAAACCTAATTTTTGTGAGCAGTTGCCGCTGTCGGACGGCGTCCGGTGCCCGTCGGACGGCGTCCGGTAGAGGCTAACGGCTAATCTTTTTGTCCTCTTCCGAGGGGCAACGGCTAGTTTTGCTCTAGGGGCTATAAATACCTACCTAGTGGCTGGCTTCTTTGAGGTTTGCTGCTCTCTTCACCTACCAACATTCATAGCTCATCAATTAAGCTTCATTGAAGTCCTTCGATCCGGTATGATCGGGGCGTTTCGGGCTTGTTACTTTTGACGACGGCATCCTTCGTGGAGGCGTGGGCTTGGGAGTAGGCCTTGGCGTGTGGCTACTCTCGAGTCGGTGTACGGGTGACGGAGTCCACCTCGCCGGAGTGGCGGAACGACTACCGGGGAGTAAGTGAGGCGTTAGGCTCGAGAGCGAGCCGGTCCTTGTGCGCAAGGGGTAGCCTCAACGGAGAGTAGGAGTTGCGGCTCCGAACTTCGGTGAAACAAATACCGTGTCACCTTCTCTCATTTACTTTCCGCACTTACTTCCGTTGCATTCGCTTGTGTTAAATTGTGATGCCATGACTTAGTTGCCTAGCATCTTGTTTATCGCTTCCGCTTACTTGTCAATTGCAATTAGGATTGGGTCATTCTTAATATGATGATTAATTGAGAATAATCAAAAAGAAATTAAAATTGCCTATTCACCCCCCCTCTAGGCCTTAGGATCCTCTTTCAGTGCAGGACTGGTGTTGCGGTGAAGCGGAGACGAGGCTGATATAGCAACGAGCAGGCTCGAGACTGGCGAGGCAACGAGGCGGGTGTGTAGCAACCGAACTCCATTGGGGAAGGAGAGAGGGCGGTTAGGAAACAAGAATGATGAGCATAATTACAATTTTGACATAAATGGAGTATGAAGACGGGGTAAAATGGTATAGCTTTAAAAAATGCCACCTGACATTTATAATGGCTTTTTACAATTATGCTAGTTTCATTCTAGCGACATTTATCTGATATGCCAACTCTACGGTGGCATATATTCAATTAACTCTTAATGGTTCTATGATCTCTAGAGGTTATGAATCAAAGAAATTGGTAGAAAGGCTTAACAAACCTAGTCTCCTTTTGGAGTGCGAGATTTCTGTGTTGTGTTTGAGGCTTCATTTGAGTTTTTCTCTTAGATTCCATGTTATATCTTAAGGAAATATTTTGTACTACCGAGTGCAAATGCATTGGTTGGTACCGTAAGTTTGGAATGGTGTGCACTTGAAATTGAGTATGTTATGTAAATTCACTGTTTTTCTATTTCACAAAGTTTAGGAAGTGCATTGAAACACTCCACGGGTATACATCTCGATTAGCATTTTCCAACAGTGAAGTCACACAATGGTAACATATCAGTTTGATTTGCTCTTGTTCAACCGTTAGTGCTCTCTCTTGTGACCTCGTCCTTCCCATCAAAACATTACACCACCACCGGCATCCTCTCCCTTTCTCTCCTCCGCCTCGCCAGATGCAAAGAGGGAGAGTCTAGTTTCCTCCTTTCTTCCTTCCTTGCTAGAGGCGAGGGAAAGGCTACCATAACCTCCCTTTTGCCCTCCCTCCCTCCTTATCCCTTTCCTTTGCCCAGCCATATCAACTTTTCTTCCGCAACAACGACTAGCTTCACCGGTAGCATGGAGGATATTTAGCTTGGGCCTTGGTGTTGATGGCGGCGATGGTATGCGAGAGGTTTAGGGTAGAGGCAAGCTCTAGTAGTTTAGATATAGTCTTTTAGGGTTTCATTGTCGGCTTCTCTAGTGGTGTTATGGTCCCTAGGTGGTCGATCTACGTTAGACGTTGTCGGCGGTGTGCTCAGGTTGATCACTAGAGGTTGTGTGCTCTGCACCAGCACCTTTGGCAGGCGGTGGTGGCGTGCATGCAAGAGCGGCGAGCATACTATCCCCCTGCTATGTCTCTTTTTGTCGATGTTTCAACCGATGGAGTGTGACACCCCAACTCCCCCTGCTATGTCTCTTTTTGTCGGTGTTTTGACTGATGGAGTGTAACTCCTCCTGAGCCTGTAATGCTACTAACTCTCCAAAATCTATAAAATTTCGACAGCAACTACTCTATTTATATGGACATCCAAGACAGGCAATTGATAACACATGAATATATAACCTCTTCCTATCAACAATAGACATTAAATAATTGAAAACAAAGGTCACATGTCTCATTTATAAAAAAAACTCCATTAACAACTAAATCTTATAAGAAAGCCATGACCACTAATTTTAATGTGAAAGGTAGTGAGTGTGCGCGGGTTATTGTGCTACTATCCCTCGCCCATACATGAACGTCTTCTCTTACCTAAAAACCAAATGAAAGTAAGAGTGAGTATTCAACAATACTTAGCAAAGTATACATATAAACAAAACAAATATCGAAATTTCAAAATAAATTCATGCTCGTGAATCAACCATTATCACAAAAGCTCCATATAACTCACTCGGTCGTTTCAACATATCCACATAAAGCACTTTTCATCCATTGATGTAATTCAATGCACATGCGTTTGTCTCTGTTAAGCATATATCGGTATAGTCGAGTGCCACCCGTCGGCGCAACACTCTTGCCCACTCTATTTCAAGTGGGGACCAATTTACTTCACTCCTGTGGAGTGCCTACAGAGTAGGACTTTAGATCACTCCGGAATAGTCGTATAACTTTCTCACCGACCTCACCAGACTAGTTATACGACTTTCTCACCGACCAGGCTCATGCAACATGATGCAATAATGCAATGCCTTCTTTGTCATAGAACTCTCACACATCTTCAACATATAGCAATAAATATCGTAATTACTCAAGTATGGATCACATAGCTAATAGAAACATCCACAAGGCAATCACATCAATACGCTATGAGTTTAACATATACTTGCCTCTTTTACCAACAAAGCGAAATAGTGCAACCTCAGCATTGACCTCGAAGCCACTCCACCTACAGAGAGTATTACAATAAATAAATCATGCAACCCACGTTGCTAAGCAATACGTAACTCTACTACTTAAGCATCTAGTTTCGGCATTGGTTAGACCCCTATAGCCTAACCCATCCGATGCATCCACTCTCTAATCGACCAAACCAAAACATCCCCACAAGAATAACGAAGGAACTGGCATCATATTCATAACCCGAAAATATATCAAGGTCGAGAACCCTAGCTCCTAATATCCCTTGATTATAAAAGTACATTCCTCCATCATTTGCCGTCTATTCCGATCGCGTCTGAAACTGGACAGCAGTACGAAAACAATCATATCTCCTAAACCGTAAATCTAACTCATGCCTTCTTGGACTCGTTGGAAATATGAGAACCTAAGACACAATTCTTACAACATGAGCCCCCTCTGAAACTCATCCTAAAATGCCCAAATCGAGGCCCCAAACTTCTGCAATACTCGCAACCCTAGCAAAACTCAATCTAGCCGTCTAATCACCTCTAACACCAAGTAAATTGCATCTAAACAAGACCAATCTTGCAGGGGAGAAGAGATTAATTACCTTTAGGGCTTGATTCCCCAAACCCTAGCCCCACTTTTTCCTCTCTTTCTTCCCCTTTTTCCTGCATCTCTTCTTCTCCACCGGCACACTTCCCTGAACTGCAACTCATGCTTCCCCTTCTTCTTCTTCTTGCATCATCTCTTCCTCACTTATCCATGGGGTAGCCGAGCCACACCACGACTTGGGAGGCAGCGAGCAAGACGCTAGGGCAGCACGGTGTCGACGGCGGCGCGGCCATGGAACAGTGGCGCGACTTGGCGACAGGGACGGCGGCGCAGCTCGGCGGCAACAACAACGCGAGGAAGAGGCAACGTTGGGGCGACGTACATAGGCGGCGGCGAAACTGGAGAGATCAATCGATCTCTTTGCCTCCTCTCTCGTTAAGAAGGGGTAAAAGGAAAATTAGGCTTTTGTTGGGCCGCGGCGGCCGAGCCTGCTCCCGCCGTGCGGCGTGGCGGGAGCTCGCTGGAGCCGCCACGTCGCCCGGCCGCCCGCGCAGCGCCCGCTGCCCGCGCCACGTCGCCCGGCCGCCCGCGCCGCGCCCGCTGCCCGCGCCACGTCGCCCGGCCGGCCGCGCCGCCCCGCCACGCGTCGGCGCCGCGCTATTCCCGCCTTGCCCAGTGGCGGGAGCAGAGCTCCTGCCGTGCGGCGTGGCGGCCGCCACTCGGGGCGGCGGGGTCAGGTGCCAGTTGGGGTATTTTCTTATACTATGTGTTATTTTATTAATTTTAAATTTAAAGTAGATTATTTCGTCAATTTTTTTCCTTGACCCATGGGAAGATCCATTCACAATAAACAAATACTACCTACCCACTTGGCCTTGGCTCCGCTCACTGAGCTGCTTCGCGAGCATCATCTCCGCGGGGTAGCCCCTCAGAAATCTGCTGTCTGGCTCGGACCACCCCCACAGGCGCCGTCCGCGGGGATCGAGCAAATCAGTCACTGTTCATCCCAAATCAATCGTAGTTCATCTGTGTTTTCCCAAAAAATCTACCCCAAAATCCGGAGCTCCTCACCGGATCGAGCTCTGATCCACGATTTGGGCACACGTTCGAAGCTCCCGTAGCCGAAAAAATCGCAAAATCCGGAGCTCCCGCACCGGACCTTCCCCAAAAATTGAGCGTCTTGTGCTCAATCATTCTTAAATTTCTTAAATCCAGAGATTTCGTAGCCAAAATATCCCTCGAATCGAAGAAGCCACGTCAAATATCCCCAAATCCAGAGCTTCTGGCCGAATCGATCTCTGTATCCCCGGTTTGCGCCCAAATCCAAAACTCCCGTGGCCGAAAATCCACCAAATCGGGCCTCCAAATCAGCAGCAACGGCAACCACCGCGCGGCGACGCGGACCACCCGTAGGAAACACCACGCCGTCCGCCGACCCCGGCCTCGACTTCCTAGCCTCCCGCCGCCACTCCGGCGTCGTTGCGCTCGTCGACGCCGCCTCCGGCCGCTGGGTCACCTTCACCTACGTCTGGCGCGCGATGGCCGGGGCTGCGCGTCCTCGCCGCGCCGCCGGTCTCCCTCTGCAAGGACCACCTCTCCACGAGTTGAAGCATCCACTGCCATCTTCTGCCTCCACTCCGATGAATCGCCATGCATCTTCCCGTCCGGTGTGGGCGTGGCCTCAGCGCCTCCGCAAGGATTTGCCGCAACCTAACTGCAGATAAGTATCTCGATTGAGTTGAACTGCGACGAAGCAGACCGTCATTAAAACGGCCCCGAGGAGTCTTATTCTGATAATGCTTCCGTACCTTTGGGTTACCATTATTTATCGGCATATTGTAGATGAGCAGTTTGTGCAGCCGCAGTAAATTCCATCTTGTGCTTAATCCTGATTTTCCTCATCTGAAGGAACAGGGCTTAATTGAAGTCATGACGCCGGCCATCCTGTCGTGGTTTTGTCAACACAGGGCATTGAGCAAAACCGGCACAAGCTATCATCTCGGAGCATGATCACGTGGCCGTAGTTTATTTCTAGAAGAGCAAATCATGAGATGGCGATGAAAGCTGGCTGTCCCTCAGAACGGTAAATTTATCGCCATGAACATTACTGCCTTCCTGAATATGCTACAGGCTAGCAGAAGCAGCAGCATATTGTACACACCACTGCATCAGGGCAAGGTAATGGGTGCTTATCAGCTGTTCAGCTACATATATCGCATGGATCGTCATTTTATTCTATTAGGAGCTGGATAATTTTGCATGGATGTGCGCAGTACCTTGTTATGTGCGACATTGCATAGAAGTATGCTTAATTATTTGCTGCCGTAATGGATTACCTCATTTGGCCTTCATGTTCAAAGTCTAGTACTACAAGATCCTTATTATTCCTGATGCATATCAATTGCTATACATGCTCTAACTTTATGTTATTGGCAATGCCACGTACTACTAACTAATCAACTGGTTGACACCTCTTTTTACTGTTCATCTATTGGAGTCATATAAGTGCTGCCGGCATTCGTATTGTTTTTATGGCTTCAAGGGGCTGGTCATATAATTGAGTTATTTACATGATAGTCACACTTCAACGTGCTCCAATCCTGAACAGTTATCCGAAAGATTAAAATAAAGCTTGGTCATTACTCGTTAATCCAATTCCATTCTGGTGCTGCACTCTGCAACTTGGTGCCAACACATTTATAAAGGATCATTTTTGCCACCAAGCAAGCAGGAAAGTGTTCATTCTATTTAATTGCTCATGGCAACCAGTGGCATCAGAATCAAGCATTAGTATAAGCTCAGAACACAGTGGAACACAGTTTACTTCCTGAAGAATTCCACCTTGTTTTCACCAAATTACAGCATTGCTCTTACATGCTTCTTTGCTGCATTTTATTTGACACTGCTTTAGTGTTGTATATGTTGTAAAAACCTTGAGGTTGAAGGTCAGCAAGGTTTAGTATACATATGCTTGTTGTCATGCATTACTTGCGTACATCAATCAGTACAGCTCGCGTTTTAACACAGTGAGCATTGGACTATTGTTAGCTAGCTAACAATCAATCTTTGTGATGATTCATCTCATCTTTCTAACGAGGGTGAACGAGCCTCTTCAGCTCCAAATTATTGCACAGAGTTGCTAATGTAGGTGTATTCTTGAGCATGAATAAAACCCTCTAAGAAAGCTTCGGAGGTTCAAAGATTTTATCTCCGCCATGTGCCGATGGATATTATATCCCAATTCGCAAGTCTTGAAGTTTTAAGGATTTCATCTTCACTTATTATCATCATTGGCCAAGTGTTGAAGGGTATCTGATGTTCATCCTCGCGAGACTTGTGATCTCGATATTCTCCTTTGCCATATGTCGGCTAGTAGCACCTAAAGGGGAAGAAGGTCCTCCGGCCAAAAAAAAAAAAGAAAAGAAAGGAAGGAAGGAGGAAGCAAAGACACAAGGGGCTCGGATGCGCTAAAACCATTCGAAAGAAAGCCCGCTTTGTGGCCGGCACCCTGACGCTCCGCGCCCCGGGCGCCTAGGGGCTAGAGGCACGCTCCGGCGGTAAGTCCTCGCCCCTGATGGAAGGCCCGCACCAGGCGGACGGCACCCAGCCGCTTTGCGCCCCGGGCGCCTAGGGGCTGGAGGCACGCTCCGGGCTAAGTCCTCGCTCCGCGCCCTTGGCGCCTAGGGTCTGGAGGCACGCTCCGGCGCTAAGTCCTCGCTCCCAAAGGAAGGCCCGCACCAGGCGGCCGGCACCCAACCGCTTTGCGCCCCGGGTGCCTAGGGGCTGGAGCCGGAGGCACGCTCCGGCGCTAAGTCCTCGCTCGCGCCCCGGGCGCCTAGGGGCTGGAGGCACGCTCCGACGGTAAGTCCTCGCCCTCGAAGGAAGACCCGCACCAGGCGGCCGGCACCTAGCCGCTTTGCTCCCCGGGCGCCTAGGGGCTGGAGGCACGCTCCGGTTATGCTTCGGTGCTAAGTCCTCGCTCCTCGCCCTAGGCGCCTAGGGGCTGGAGGCACGCTCCGGCGCTAACTCCTCGCCGGCGCTCAGCTGTTCGGAGTAAAGTCCGCGCGAAGCGGACGACGATCAGTCGTTTGATGGAGGAAAGTCTGTGCGAAGCGGCCGGCGATCAGCCGTGAGGAGCGAAGTCAGCGTAGGGCGGTCGACGATCAACCGTTTGATGGAAAGTCCGCGCACAGCGGCCGGCGATCAGCCGTTAGGAGCAAAGTCCACACGAAGCGACCGGCGCTCAGCCGTCCGGAGCAAAGTCCACGCGAAGCGGCCGGCGATCAGCCGTTCGCAACAAAGTCCGCACGAAGCGGCCAGCGATCAGCCGGTTGATGGAGGAAAGTCCACGCGAAGCGGCCGACGCTCAGCCGTTCGGAGCAAAGTCCGCGCGAAGCGGCCGACGATCTATCGTTTGATGGAGGAAAGTCCGCGCGAAGCGGCCAGCGATCAGCCGTGAGGAGCAAAGTCCGCGTAGGGCGGCCGACGATCAGCCGTTCAATGGAAAGTCCGCACGAGGCGGCCGGCGCTCAGCCGTTCCACGGAGCAAAGTCCGCGCGAAGCGGTCGACGATCAGTCGTTTGATGGAGGAAAGTCGGCGCGAGGCGGCCGACGCTCAGCCGTTCCATGGAGGAAAGTCCACGCAGGGCGGTCGGCAATCAGCCGTTCCATGGAGGAAAGTCCGCACGAAGCGGCCGGCGCTTAGCCGTTTGGAGCAAAGTCCACGCGAAGCGGCCGACAATTAGTCGTTTGATGGAGGAAAGTCCGCGTGAAGCGGCCGGCGATCAGCCGTGAGGAGAAAAGTCCGCGCGTGAAACGGCCGACGCTCAACCGTTTGATTGAAAGTCCGCGCGCAAAGCGGCCGGCGCTCTTTTGTTCCATGGAAGAAAGTCTGCGCGCGAAGCAGCCGGCGCCCATCCGTTTGATTGAACGTCGGCGCACGAAGCGGCCGGTGCTCAGCCGTTCAAAGGAAAGCCCGCCCTAGGCGGCCGGCAACGAGCCTCTCCGCGCCCCAGGCGCCTAGGGGCTGGAGGCACACTCGGGCGGTAAGTCCTCGCCCTGAAGGAAAGCCCGCCCCAAGCTGTCGGCAACTAGCCGCTCCGCACCCCAGGTGCCTAGGGGCTGGAGGTACGCTCCGGCGCTAAGTCCTCGCCCCGAAGAGAAGTGCGCACCCGGCGGTCTGCACCTAGCCGCTCCGCGCCCAAAGCGCCTAGGGGCTCGAGGCATGCCTCGGCGGTAAGTCCTCGCCCCCGGCGGCGTGCAGGCACCTAACCGCTCCACGCCCCAGGCGCAAAGGGGTTCGAGGCACGCTCCGGCACTAAGTCCTCGCCCCTGAACTCCTAGCCGCACGTGAGCCGAAGGCTATTGGATTTCTCCTTTACCAAGCACCGAAGGTTGTTGGATTCCTTCTTCGTCGAGCGCCGAAGATTATTATATTGGGTTTCTCCTTCGCCGAGTGTCGAAAGCTATTGGATTTCTCCTTTACCAAGCACCGAAGGTTGTTGGATTCCTCCTTCGTTGAGCACCGAAGATTATTATATTGGTTTTCTCCTTCGCCGAGTGTCGAAGGCTATTGGATTTATCCTTTACCAAGCACCGAAGGTTATCATATTGGATTGGATTTCTCATTCGCCATACACCGAAGGATATTGGACTTCTCCACCAAATACCAATGGTTATCATATTTGACTTATCCTCCGCCGAGCGCTGGAGGATATTGGATTTCTCCTTGGCAAGCGTCGAAGGTTATTGGATTTCTCCTTCGCCATGAGTATAAGGTTATTGGATTTCTCCTCCGCCGAACGTCGAAGATTTTTGGGTTTCACCTTCGCCAAGCGCCGGAGGTTATCATATCGGATTTCTTATTTGCCAAGCGTCAGTGGTTATTGTATCGGATTTCTTATTCACCAAGCTCCCAATGTTATTCTATTACCCTCCGCATGCTTCGGAGATGCACGAATTTCTTCTTCGTCAAGTGCCAAATGATATTGGACTTCCCCTTCGCCGAGCGCCGAAGTTTGCCGGACTTCTTTTCCACTAAGCACCAAGGGTTATTATGTTGAACTTCTACTTCGCCAATCGGTGAAGGTTATCATATCGGATTTCTTCTTCGCCAAGTGCCGAAGATTCTTGGGTTTCTCCTTCGCCAAGTACTTTTGACGTCCTCGCCAACATTTTCTCTATGACGCGAAAGTTCCCGCGCGAAGGAGCGGGTCTACAACTTCGACGACTACTTCATCTACGCCCTGAAGGCCACGGCCTCGACAGAGTGGATCTGTGGCGGCTACTACAACTGCAACCGAAGGACTACCCCCCCGGAAGCTCTGAATTCTCGTCGACTTCGCCGAGACCGCTCCGCATCTGCTGGGCACTCTTTTCTCCATCCTGGTTTTTTCCCACTGGGTTTTTCCAGGAGGAGTTTTTGATGTGGCCCATGCGCGGTACAACGACATCATGAAGGCAGACGAAGAATTAAAATTTCAGTTGCTCCGGTCCCTGAAAAGCTGGGCCAAGACCCCAATCCGATGTCTGTAGTGTCTGCCCGCCCCTCGGGGACTCGGCTCGGACATACAAGGGGCTGTGTTGTAACATAGAGTAGGGTTACCCCATCTTTTGGGCTGCCCGGAGCAATGGGCTGAGATCGAGTAGGACACATGTAAAGAAAGGCCCATGGCCCATCGGGCATCTAGGGTTCGGGGGACAAAGAGGGGATTTCCTATTTGCCCTCACCTTATATAAATAAGCCACCATGACCCATGGGGGGATCCATTCACAATAAACAAATCCTACCTATCCACTTGGCCTTCGCTCCGCTCCCTGAGCTGCTTCGCGAGCATTCATCTCCGTGAGGCAGCCCCTTAGAAATCTGTTGTCTGGCTCGGGCCACCGACAGCTGTTCAACGGAAATACCTTATTGGGAGTTGCTACCGATAAAGGCAAACCGAAGATGGAGGCGTTATATTGAGATCGCCACTGAACGAGGACTGCCACTAGCAATTCTTGCTCAGGCGAAATAGAAGCAACAAACTGAAGAAGTGTTGGATGAACCTGTCGAAAGTACGGATGTTGAAGGAGCACATGTAGTAGATGGTGACGAGACTGAGTATGTGGTGCAGGAAAATGTGGGGAGTTGGGGAGGCAGGAGAGGGATCAAGTGAACAACAAACAACACAGGAACCCATAGGTGCGGCAGATAAGGGGAGCATATTGAAGCTATAGTTGCGGAGATGGAGGCCGAGGATGCTGAGCACGAGCAAGTCCCTGAGGAAGATGTGTAAGACGATGAAAGTATCGATGGGTATCAAAATGTCGTGCCGGTCGAGTGGAACTCATCGAACTTTGCAGAGCTATCTATCCGAGAAGGCACTCAAACAGTCTGGGAATACCACCAGAACGAGGTGACTCAAGGAGCGACGTACCCCACAATGGAAGAATTGATAACAGCCGTGAAGTTTTGGTCATTCTCACTTATGAGAGAATTCAGGGTTGTGGAGTCTAGCCGAAGTGTGTACGATGTGATGTGTGTGATCCCTATTTGTTATTCGCGTGTGCATGCCTTTAAAGGAAAGTGGGTTGAATACTGGGTTTATTCAATAGTAAGGGAGCATAAATGTACGGTGACTGAGGTAAGACAGAAGCATAGGAACCTAACATCGAAAATGGTAGCACAGATAATGCAGGTTTAAATAGCACAAAACGTGAATTATGAGCCTCGGTCTATCATTCGGGTCATGGAGGAACAATTTCAGTACACGATTTCGTATGCAACTACTTGGAGGACAAAACAAAAGGCATTAGAGATGAGGTTTGAGACATATGAAGCATCTTATGCGAATATGATATCCCTGTTGGCGGTCATAGCTAGAAGGAATGTGGAAACATATTATGATTTCAAAGAGTTGGAGGCAGAGGGTGATGATATTGGGAAGTTTGTTCTGCAGCAGGTTTTCTTTGTTTTAAGACAATGCATAAGGTGATTTGAATACTGTCCTTCAGTTCTATGTGTGGACGGAACATTCGTAACTGGCAAGTATAAGGGTCAAATCCTGACAGCAATTGTCGTTGACGGAAACAATCAGATTCTGCCGGTGGCATTTGCTTTTGTGGAATGTGAGAATACTGAGAGCTGGTACTGGTTCTTAGAGAGGGTGAAGCATGCGGTTGTTGTTGGTAGACCGGATGTTTGTACAATTCATAACAGACATGCTGGATTGTTGACGGCGATTGAAGAAATTAAGCTTGGCTCTGACTATCGAGCTGCTCAGTGGCCGGACATGCATACCCGGTGGTGCATAAGGCACATGGGTGCGAATTTCTTTAACCAGTTCAAGAGTAAGTACTTAATGAATCTGTTTAAACGGTTGTGTAAGCAAAATTAGCAGCGTAAGTTCAATGGGCTGTGGCAGACGTTGGACAAGCTGACCACGAATCATACCAGGGAGGCTGGTAACGTGAGGAACAGAAGAATTAAAAACTTTTCAGAATAGATTGAAGACTGTCTGAAAGGGAAGTGGGCAATTATATGATTTTTCGCTGTTTCTTGATTCAACCCATCACGCATGCTCGGTCGAGGTGGCTGGCAATTATATGATTTTTCACTGTTCCTTCATTCGACCCATCACGCATGCTTGGTCAGGGTAGCTGGCAATTATATGAATTTTCACTGTTCCTGTAATCGCCGTTACTGCATATGCTGCAATACTTATTACCCCCACATAAAATAGTGTTTCGCTACCTAAATAAGTGAGGCCGTGCCATTCAGTGATATTCATACCTGCGCATCGTTGTCTCTCTCTCCATCTGCTCGAACCATCGTAGTAGGATGGCCGAACAATGGTACACTAACGCATGGATTAGGCCTTTACTACACTGCTTGGTTGGACGTAACTGCACTGTTGAAGTGACATATCACTGCAAAGGTCTGTAGTGACACATTAAATCATCTCGAACTGTGCGTTGCCCAATCTCACCTATTTAAACTCTCTCAGTCTTACTCCGAACAACACAACCAACAAGAGCATTCTAACCATTTATTTCACAAACCTCTCAGCATCAAGACAGAGACATGGAGTTCCATCGCCATCAAAGGAGTCTCTTTTCGAATCTATCCCACAAGGTGTTCAGCCACCCATGTGTCTATACGGCAGTCCTTGCATTTTAAGAAAGTCCCAAGACATGTCGTATACTTATGGGAGAAGGTATTGGAAGTACGCAAACTATGCGTACGACCAAACAGCCAAGCTAGAGAGGAAGGTAAAGTACCTTGTAAGTCACTTCTTCCTTAATTCTTCCGTAACGAACATATGCACGCAGATGCTAACCTCAATCTTATTAGCCCTCATTATGCGAGTTTGTGCAATATTTGGATGCGGAGCAAACTCCCGAAATGGAGCGGCAGATGCATTGGGAGGGGGCGCAGGGCCAGGGCCGAGGAACGGTAGCAAGACACCCTTAGGGAAGAAAGAAACAAGGGTGCGAGAGAAGAGTTTGTGGCATAGCGCGAGGCTGACCGACAGCGGCAATTCAATGAGCGTGAGGCAAACCGTGGCAGAAAGAACGAGAGGGCTGCTAGAGCCAGGGAAGCAGGACCTAGCGCGTTTGCGAAGGGGAAATACCCCCGTTGCACCCAGTAGTGTGATTACCGTGTATGACAACTATGTTTTTGTTTCTCCTAAGGCATGTAGGTTTTGGTATGGTGCACTACTATGGCAGATTGTTTTATGCATCATGCGTGCCATTGCTTCTATCATGTAATCCTAATTTGTATTAATTAATCTCCGGTTCTATAAAATCATAAACCGTTTTAGCATAAATAATTGAAATAAATACCATAATCCTATGAAAAAATCTTTAATTTTCGAGAAAAGGCCTATGAAAATCTACAAACTATAAAAAATTTATTTTTAAAAAATAAAGTAAATGATCTATGAAAAAAAGAAAAACTACAGTCCGAAGGAAAATTAGAACTAAACAACCGAACAAAGAGGGCCTAACATGTGCATAAAATGATGGAGTAAAATTGAGCTTGAAAATTATTTGCAATCCCCGCAGTGAGCGCCGGGAGGATCGGGCCAGCCACGTGGCGCCTCATGATGGCTTCCGCCATCCGGGTGCCCGAAACCGTGGCTCTATTCGTCTGGGACTTTGCCGTCCGGGGTGGCCGAAACCATCCACTTGGGACGGCAGAAGTGGCGTTTCGCCTTCCCACGTGGCGGAAACCACGATCAGGAACTACTTTCAATTGTTTTTCCAAAAAAAACCACTAGGTGGGCCAAAAAAAGTGGCGTTATAAACGCCCACTGGACGGGCGGTATTTATAATACGCCCACTAAACGGGCAGCATTTATAAAATCGCCCACTGGACAGGCGGTATTTATAAAAGCTCCCGTCTGCGCGGCGGTATTTAAAAAACGCCCGATGGTTAGGCGCCGGACGGTTATTTTTATTAATTAGTTAAAATGGGAAAGTATTTTTTAATTACGAATTAAAATAAAGTTAGAGCAGTAATAAATTCCTCTCACTCACTCTCTCTGTCTCTCCCCCTGCCATGTGGGACCCTATAACCCTATAAAATGGAGCCCCCTTCTCCCCTACCCAGAAATTAAATTTGATCGGGTCACTTTGACCTACTTATCATCCTCTACTTTCCCATCAAAGACAATTGCAGCATGAGTTTCTGACAGGCATAAGGCTCTCTCCAACAGTAATACGTAAATTCGTTTTCGTATAGCACCATATACAAGTTTCCTTTAAAAATATTCTCCCTATATTTCTTCCATTTTCAACAGCGTTCCCTACATGGAGAATTGTATAGGGAAAGTAGAAAAAATATATAAAGAAATGAAGAGAAATTCTCTATTTTAGGGAACGAAATAGGGGACGCTAACACATAGGGGAAGATTCCGTCCCCTATTTTTGGGGTAGAGGACGATTTAAAGAAGTATATTGGAGACAGCCTAACCATGCCAACAGCTAGGAATAGTGATAACCGGCCCACAACCAGGGAGGTAAATGAAAATTTGTATCCTGTTGGACATGAGAAAATTGTGTATATGCCACCGCGCACAGTGGCGTTCGTCAAAACGCCACCCTGCACAATGGCGTCATCAAAATGCCACTCATAAGGTGGGTTAGCTAGCTATATGCCATTTTGCTCATTTTTAAGACATTTTCCCACATTTTCTTTATTTTGCAAGCATTTCTCCACATTTTCACATCTTCCTTATCTCCGGCGTGGACCTCCTGGCACGGAGCTCGGGACGAGGCGGAGCATGGCCACGGCGTCGGTGTCGTGGAGCTCGTGGTGGCGGCGGTGGGGAGCTCGTGGCGTCGTCGGCGTCGGCGTCGGCATCGTGGATGACGGCGCTCCAGCGCGAGCAGGACGGCGGGGTCGGCGCAAGCAGAGGAAGGGAGGCGGCACGAGGCTGCGACGGCGCGGGGCTCTCAGGCTGAGGGCGGCGCGGCTCGGGTGAGCTGGGGCGGCTTCGATTTAGGGTGGCGGCACTCGGCGATGTGGTTCCCCGGCATGGCGGAGCGGCGTCGTCGGTGAGCTCGGACGGGGCGGGGAGCTCGCATTGGCGGCGATGTGGAGCTCGTGGTGGCTACCGGCGGCGAGGTCGGGCTGAAGAAGATGAAGTGGTGAAGAAGATAAATGGAGAAATGATAAAAATGTGGAGAAATGTCTAAAAAAAGGCAAAATGGCATATAGCCGGCTAATCCAATCTTATCGATGGTATTTTAACGATGCTAGTGTGCGGGGTGGCATTTTAACGAGCACCACCGAGCACGGCGGCATATACACAATTTTCTCGTTGGACATGCCCACAGCTAGCCAGGGCACGAGACAGTACATCGATCTCAGACAGAGGTCAACTGTGTAAGCTACTAGTATGGAACCAATGGGCAATTGGGAGTGCACGGAGAAAGGCTGATCGTTCTGCCCTCTGTATGGTTGTATGGATATAAGACAGTATACGACGCCGGGACCCACGAGAGCTAGCGAGTAGCGACCGACAAGGATAATCCATTCCATGCATGCCCCCGAACGATCAGAGCTTTACACAGACAGCACAGTACTACAGTGGCACAACTGGTCACACCGTTCGATATGTTTCGGCCATCACTTCGATCGGCCAACTTTTGGCGGAGCCACCCCAGAACATGGAGCTCCCTGCAACTCAACAGTTAGTGCAGTTCGGCCAAGCGATCCATGGAGAAGGAGGCGGCATGTACCTGACGCATGCAACACATATATATATAAGAGTAAATTGCACTGTAACCCTCGAAGTTGGCACCATGTTCTACGTAGGCTCCGAAACTTGTAAATTACTCTGGCGGCTCCCGTATCTTGGTTCCGTTTGCAGTGCCGTCCCAGCAGGCGTTACAACGTGATGTGGCTGTTTACGTGGCCGTTAACCGCTGATGTGGACGCCACGTGGCCGCAAATAGATGACATGGCAACCCATTGTGGCAAAAAAATTATAAAAAAAAATCAAAAAAATTTCAAAAAATTTGGAAAAATTTCAAAAAATCAAAAAAAAAACCAAAAAATACGAAAAAATCCAAAAAAAGAAAAATAAAAAACATAAAAAAGGAAAAAAAAGGAAAAAAATAAAAAACCCAAAAAAATGCAACAAAATTTCCAAAATTTAAAAAAAATCGAAAAAAGAAAAACTCGTAATTTTTAAAAAAAAACATAAAAATCCACAACACTAAAAGTAGTGATATTTTTTCTAATGGTGCTGACCGGATACGATCAGGTCTCCGACGTCAAGATGGATAGACGTCGGTTTTTTATGCTTTTTTTTGGATTTTAATTTTTTGTCTTTTTTCAAAAAAAAATTTCGATTTTCCCTGTTTTCCTTTTTTTATTTTTATGAATTTTATGTTTTTAATGATTTTGTGGGATTTTTTATGATATTTTTGGATTTTTTAAGGACTTTTTAGATTTTGTTTTTTCCTGAATTTTTGGATTTTTTTATGTTTTTTGTACTCCCTCCGTTTCAAATTATAGGTCGTTTGACTTTTTTGATACGTATTTTGACCACTCGTCTTATTCAAATAATTAGTGAAAATATGAAAAATTTAAGTCATTATTAAAGTACCTTTCATGATAGACTAAATCATAACAAAAATAAATTATAATTATAAAATTTTTTAAATAAAACGAATGGTCAAAGTACGTGTCAAAAAAGTCAAACGACCTATAATTTGGAACAGAGGGAGTAATTTGTTATGTTTTTTTTTTTGATTTTTTTGGTTTTTTGAATTTTTTTTAAAAAAATTCAAATTTTTTTTACCACATGGGTTGCCATGTCACCTATTTGCGGCTACGTGGCGTCCACGTCAGCGGTTAACGGCCACGTAAGCAGCCACATCACGTTGTAACGCCTGTTGGGACGGTGCGGGACGTACTGTGCAAGCGAAACCAAGATACGGGAGCCGATAGAGTAATTTACAAGTTTCAGAACCTATATGAAATATGGTGCCAACTTCCAAAGGCTACGATGCAATTTATTTTATATATAACTCCTACTTTGAAGGCAGCCCGATCTGCCCCTGCCCCCGGCCGGCCCCGGGCCCCTCTGAAGCGAGCGGCCGGGGATGGAGCTAGCAGCGCTGTGCACGCACAGGCACAGGCGCCGCAGCATTTGCTCCTCCGCCTCGGCATCCGTGCCTGCAGCTGTGCAGCCTAGTGCCTAGCCACAGCGAGAGAAGAATCAACACTCCAGCAGCCTGGTTGCATGCAACAGAGCTGAGGCACTGTCGACCTTGCCCATGTTTGGACGTAGCTAGGCTCGGAATTCAGAAACCCTAATTTGGCAGGCATGGCCGGCCGCCGGCCGTGACAGCAAACACGAGGCCCTCTTCTTTATTCGCAGTTTTGATGATACAAAAGCTGAGAATCAATATCAAAAGATTAGAATTGAATAACAGTATCAAAAGATTAAAAAGTTATGTAAAAAATATTTAATATCTTTGAGTAAAATCCTAAAACCTCCGATTTTTTTACAAAATATACACCGAATACCGAATAGTCTGTACGAAAAAACAAATTTTGCACAACCGAACCAAACTGAACTAAACAATATATATATCCCATCTTTAAGGGTTTTATCATGCATGCCATTATAAAACGAGCCGAAATCACAATGGCCATTATAAAACCACTATTATTAAAGATGCTATTTTAAAGTGGTTTTCAATTTCACATATGCCATTATGACCACTGGACAGAGCAAATACGAGAGAAATACAGGACTGACATGTGGGGCCCATAAGTCAGCCTCTCCCCCACCTTCTTCCTCCTCCTTCCTCTCGCCTCCCCCCATCTCCTTCATTGCACGGCGATTTCTGAACTGCGGTGGCCGGCGAGCTCGGGGGCAGTGGCGGCCGGCGACCATGGGGGCGAAGGAGGAGGCGAACGACGGCTACACGGCGGCGAGCTCCTCCTCCTCCTACTCGGGGCGGCGCCGCCACCGTCTCTTCCTCCCACCTCCCCCATTTCCTTCACCGGCGAGGCCGCCGCCGCCGTGCGCCACGTGGATGAGGCTCCCTGCCGCCGCCTTCCCTCGCCGCCGTCGAGCCTTGTGCGTGTCGCCGCCACCGTCGGTGTTGGAGGAGAAGGGGAGCAAGCTGGACGCAGAGGGGAGAGATTTGGAGGAGAGGAAGGAAGAGGAAGAAGGGGTGAGAAAATGACATGTGGGTCCCACCTTGCTAGACCGTATTTTGGTATTTTACAACGTATTTCAAGCTAGTATGTCCCATACAGTACCCATAATGGCATGCATGAAATTACACATATCATTAAAATGGCATCTATAATAATATTGATTTTGTAATGGCCATTGTGACTTCTAGTCACTTTACAATGGCACACATGATAAAAATCCATCTTTTAAAATATTATTCGGTCTCTGTGGTTTCATACTCTGTATCAAAGTCTCTACCCTCTTTGGATTTCAGTTTGGTTTGATTGGGTCAAAAGTTAAAGACTTTTAAAAAGAGACACGAAATGAGTAAAAAAATATGATTTTTTACAGATCTTTGAAAAATCTCGTAAATTCTCAAAAAATTGTTATAAAATATTAAAATGAATAGTACGTACATGATAAATTTTAGCCCAATCAAATAAAACCAAACCAAACCGTAAATTAAAAAGGACATAAATATAGAGACCAGGAGAAGAGCCCGTGAATTTAAAAAATGACATACAAAATTTGCTGAATAAATTTGTCGGTGCATTTTTCACCGGGGTGTGCCCCCTGCTTCACTGTCAAGTGTGACCAAAGTCCAATCTAGGAGTGCCCCATACTTGGAAACATCGGGCCCGAACATATCAAGGTCTGGTTACAGAAAAAGTGAAGTTCAAGCCATTGTTTAGGCCACGTGGCGATCCGGCGAGCAGGCGGGTGACCAGGACCCAGGCGACGGGCGGCCAGGACACATGGCGATCAGGCCCTAGGCACCGGACGACCAGGTTACGTGGCGCTTGGCGAGTAGGCGTTGGGCGAGCGCACATGGGCAGCAAGGGTACGCGGGCCCCACTGTCAGAGATACAAGACGAAGGTGTAAGGAAGCTTCCTTATTAAGGATTTCTCCAGGATATACCGAATCCGGAGCATTCAATGCGACGGATCCATTTTGACGGAGTGGACGGGGCCCTGACAGTATGATTGCCCTCGCCCCGCTAGTGATGTCTGCTACGCTGTGGCCGTCTCCATTGCCATCTCATTCACGTCTACTACGGTGTGACAGAAAGACGCTCGTGGCAGGCGGGCCAATCTGCTCTATCCGAGCTGTCCCGTTGTCAGAAACAGGGGCATGAGAGATGCCGGCAAGGACTAGCATCAGAGGAATGATGGCTACAGTTGTGGAATCGTTTAATGCGCACCGTGTAGCACGTTGCAACCCACGCCAGCCCAAATATATAAGTGCTGGGGGGGTGCATATGTGAAGGGGTTGAATAATCGATTCAGAGATCGAACACTCTAGAAACTAGCCAGTTCATACATTTCAAGAAGATTGAGCAGGATTAGGGCTATTACTCGATCAGGGGGCCTGAACCAGGGTAACCCTGAGTGTCTGTTCTTGTGTTCTTGCGCCGAAGAGAGAGAAAAGGAGTGAGCCGGCTGCGCACACCCCCCACTGTCGAACAACCGGATTAGATCTCGGAAAACCTGTAAACTGAAATACGCCCACAAAATTATAGAGATTAACATTGTTTACAATAATGTTAAGAAAAACTGCTAGAGATCGATGCTCAGACCATCAGATACGGCACCATGCATGTAGGTACATCCACTCCACGCCCCCACGCTGCATCTTGGAAGCAAAGCCGCAGCCGCGCGCACTGGGAGCGGTGACGTTGGGCGGCACGTCGCCTGGTCGTGGCGTGGCGTAGCGTGGCGTGGCGCGGAGCCTTCCTCCCTCAGCAGCGGCCCGGCGCGCGCGTCAGCTTGTCCCTTTCACGCGTACTAGTTGCATTGCATGTACACAATCGCGCGCTGCGCCTGATACGCGCCTCCAGAGTTGGACGTCCGCAAGGACACAAGGACACTAGGGTCTCGTTCTTTTCAGCGTATTATACCGTTACGTATTACTGTAACAAATTTTGTTATTTTTATATAGTCTATATGTTGTGATAAGTTGTAATGATTTTTTTGTGACTTTTAATAGTTCTTCCAAAGATCTAAAACTATTTTTAATTATTTTTTATAATTGTTATACTTCTTTTCAAATTTGCTACGGTAATACACCGACACGAAAAGCTGGAAACAATGAGGCCTATGACAGACATGGCTCGCGTGCATACGTACGCACGTACGTATGTCACGTCGTAGTAGCTGTGGACCCTGTGGTGGCAGCGTAGGTACAGCCTGCACAGCTTGCATGCCTGCGTCGACCTCTGACTCCGACTTGTTTTATTGATGGATATTAACGCGATCTTTTGCTGCTGCTGTGATGTGTATTGCAATGCATGTCCACAAGTAAAAGGGTCGCCACTCTCACCACGGAAGCATATCCTCTGCAGTCCTGTGCAGCACTGCAGAGGGCAGTTCTCTCACTGCACGTGGATCCCACATGGGGCTCACCACCTTGTGAGGCCCACATGCAGTGAGAGAACTGCCCTCTGCAGTACTGCAACCACTCCTCAACCTGCAGCACCCCCTCTCTCTCTCGTGCATGGTTTCTTTCGAAACCTTTGGTGCGGACGTGCGGTCAACGAGCCATGAGTTGATATCGTCGTGTGTCTCTTTAGGGATTTAAGAGCATCTTCAAGAACTCCTGAAAAACACTATAGCAGATATAGAGGAGCTGCTGGAGAGAAAGAATCTTTTATATGATAGTGTAAGTTGTGAAGAAATTTTAGAGGGATAGATAGAGTGGACCCTAGAAGTGTTTTAGAGGGGAGATATAAAGAGGCAGTTGGAGTTACTCTAAAACGCCAACTACGAGCAGCTTTCAGGCTCTCATGTACCCTTTCCTCGCTCGCTTTCCACAAGTTGGGCGTCGAGGCATCTGCGACGTACTATGTGCCCTGTCTGTGCGCAACGCGTGCCAGCGGTGGGAACATGGGCGTCTCAACGCCGTGTCGACGAGACAACGATTCAACGACTGCAGCGACTAGTCATAGGGAGAGAGAGAGAGAGGAGGAGGCCTCTGCGATGCCGGTCGATCGCGAGAGCTAGCTCTCCTGCTGTTGCTTTCTCCTAGCTCCGGCCCCGGCCATGCATGGCTGGCTCACGTCCGGAAGGTCACAGCACAGCCTGGGATAGGCCCATGCTCTTTTGCCACTGACAAAATGGTCGGCTCTGCGTTTTGTCGCATCCAAGCGAAGGCCTTCCCGATACGTGCCTCGACTCAGCCAGCGGTTAGCTTCACGTTTAGGGCTCAGGGCTTGTTTGGTGCACTGCCTAAGTGAGCCACGCCTAAGGTTAGGCTTGCCACAGGTGGTTAGGCTAATGTTTGCTTCCTTACTAAGGTTAGGCGAGCCACAACTGTTAGGCATCGTGCAGTTCATTCACCACAGCCCGTTTCGCCAAATGTGTGTCCAAAAAACAGTGAGAAGGGGATCTGGCGGCGCGGCGACGAGAAAGGGAGCTTGCGACAGATGGGGAGCTGAAGGTGTAGTACGTCGACCCGCCGCTATGCATTGCCGTTCGCCGTGCTTCTTGTGCCATTAGGTGCGGTTCGGCGAGTTCAATCCATTTTAGCCATCTCTCTGTTCCTCGAGTAGCCTAGTGCCGCATATATAGCCGGGCTCTTCTGATGCGGTCATGGCATGCTGGGAGGAGAAACACGAGCGTCCAGAGGTTGAAAACGATGGCTAGTGTGTATGTTATGATGAGCCAGTGACAAGTGGGTCCCAGTTGTCAATAAGTGGATACATAATTCTAAAATACGCTTCCAGGGCGCCTTCCCTCAGTCACTTTCGGCCCATTATCAGCCCAGGCAAAACGACCCATTCATTTGATGTGGTCACTGATAATCTAGAGAACTATGAGGTCATGACAGGCAAAACAAGAAGTTGTCTTGTAAAAGAAAGCTTCGTGTTTCTGAGGCATGTTGGTTATCCGTATAAACCAAAAGAACAATACAATAATAAAAAAAATTAGGTATATATATTGCACTGTAAGCAATTTACATTGTTTGTTTTCTTTTCTGCAATTTATTTTCTTTGTTGCAATTTGCTCTAGCACTTGCTTGTTTTTTTTATTCAGGAAAAGGGATGGCTGAGCGAGTTGACATGAAAAATGTCTAGTTACAAAGTTACTATGTAACGGTTCAAGAACAAGCGCTCAAGCTTGATGCGCTAGAGGGATTGTTGAATGTTTTTTCCCCTTCATTCTTAGTTGTGATTGGATCAGAAAAGGGAGTCTTATCTGAATTAAATATGAAGTTCTCTTGCATCGTGTTGAGGGGTTTTGATCAAGATGATCATGATACATGTTATTCCAATGGTGAATGCTTAGAGTACGATACAACTGTTGTACTGATCAATGAGACCAAGGTCCCAAAATCTGATGCCCAGAAAGTTCTTTTGATTGTTTATGATACCAATCAGGGTGATCAGCGTGAGCATCATTCTCCAATCCAATACAGTATGCTCCAGGCCAAGACACCTCCGGAGTGATCAGCGTGAGCATCATTAATCCTAATGAGAAAGCAGCTTTTCCAAATTTTGCGATAGAGGTCAACACATTCGTTTTTGGGTTCTTTAACACTGGTATGCATTTTTTTTATATAGATCATACATGAACATCTTCCAAATATATTAGATGCTAACTTAAATATCTTGTTCTGTTTCCTGTCTAGTTCTTTTGCTTGCTTGTGATGAATGTTGTGTTCATGCAAGATCCTATTTAATGTAATTACAAAACCAGGTTCCGTAGTGCCAAAGCCATCTTCGTGTGATAGGATTTTTGGCCCTGCCCAGATCTTGCACTTTGGTATCATGTACACTTGCATGATCGATTCATGTCCTGTGCTGGCCAACAGTTGGCCGAGGCCTTGGCAGGGTTCAAAAAACTGGTGCGTTTTTGTGCATATGGATAGCATAAAAAACTGATGCTAAAGTGTCCTACATACCCAACAACCCAAGATCCAAAATACTGCTAGCAGGGGGTTAGGCACATGCGTAGTTTTGCGCCTTTGCTCTCGCCTAAACACTCAACATGGACCATAGAAGCATAATTAGCCAGCTTCTAAGTTTGTGCAATCATCAAGTGCCCTAGCTACTGTAGTACTACATTATTAACACGTTCAGTCGTTCATGGTTCTGTAAAGATGCATTATTTATTTGTGAGTTCAATAGTTTTATTGCATTGCTAATTTCATGTTACTAATTTAATTTCAGCGATATCAATTTGGCGAGTGCCTCACATGCCTTGGAAGTTATTGGAAAAACAAAACCTCTTGTATGGTGCTTTTTTCGGTTCTAAGAGTTCGGCTGTGCATTCAGCATCTAATGCTGACAGTGAACCTGTCAAGCCTCTCCATACCCGAAGCACTGTGCCAAGCTTCCACCGTGGATCAAGTTATCGCCAGTAGGTCATAACTTTGATATCCTTAAGCATGTGCATGTTATATCTGCTGAATTCAACAAAGCTTGCAGTTTAAACAATCTGTAAATGTTGTTTGAAAAAAGAGTCAGGCCTTTTCTTTTTAGCCGTTGTATCTTCGCTTGTGGAATGATTGATGACCCCGAAATCAAGAAGCTTCATTTCATTAATTTAGATATTCTAAATCGTTTTCCTGTTTATGTCACCTGTCTTTCTCTGATGAAATGTTTAATTAAGCTACGTGATGAGCAGTGGACTCCTGTTTTGCAGTCGCTTGGTGATGATAGGGTTATCGTGCTACTTGATTGGAATTGTGAGCTGACACCCATTGAAATATTTTTCTATTGCCATTGTTTGCTATTAGCTCCCTGTACTTGTGGCTCACCTAATGGTTCATACAAGGCTGAATGTTACGCATCCCATTATAAAAGGGGAACGCTACCAACAACAGCAGTAGGAACAGCAAAACCAGAATTAGCAGCAATAGCTTTGTTAATTTGGGAGTCTGGAAGAATGATTGACAGTCAAATCACTTATTGGTTGAAATGCAACAGTTCAGAAGAGGCAAAAGTTATTGCTATTCTGTAGTGGCGGATCTAAGATTTTTTAAGCCTGGGAAAACTAATAAATATAACTTAACAAAATCAAAATATTTAACTTATTAAAAAAATTTAATTTTATAATGACTTATTACAGGATTCTCTAATTTATTTCATTATATGTTTAATAATAAGTTCTTATTCGATATAATGGTGATGGAAAAGTTTGGCTCGGATAGAAAAATAGAATCAGACTCCAATTTCAAAGTAATTACACATATAGAAATTCAAAAAGAAATCGATATGATCCACATCATAATCCATATTGGATTCCCCAAGTTATTAAAGAAAAAGGGGGCAATTGATGAGTCAGAGAAAGATCTACAAATGTAAGTTAATTATGTATGCCAGAGACTTAATATTGCTATTGAAAAATAATACAATGTAGTGTGATGGAGGAGATTTGATGATACAATAAGCATGTATTTATATTCTTATTATATCGTTATGTTGTCGCCATGTGGCACAATCCAAACCATATAAAACTAAATCTGGAATCATCTATGAAAAATGAATATTTTTATGTTTGAAAAAATATCAAGCAATATCTTATCTTATGCTATTTTAGTTTTTTACTTATTGATTTAAGATAATACTACACAATAAATATTTAGTTCTATATATTTATATTTCATAGGGTAAATTGCTTCAATACTATTATAAAATTCTCACTTTGCAAAAAAGTCACTGTTGTGTCTATGACATGTGGGGCCAGAGCACACATTTCATTGTTGCATGGGGTGACATTTTTTGCGAATCAACAACTTTATAATGACATGTGTATAATTTTTCTATTTCATATAATGCATTTCTATGTAATGTAACTTATAAAAATTATATTTTTGGAATATTCTAACATAAGTATGAATATCGACTTTGAATACATATTACACCTAGTTTTTTTACTACATCTCATTATGTCATTCTTTTATTTGGATTAATTCATACAATATTGATGTGGTGACGTCTTGGACCGGTTCATCTCGGGGTAGGTCCGGATTAAGGCTTGCCCTGACCTGACGTGGATCTGGTTCTGTATATTACGTTACTCGTGAGCCTAGCCCAACCCATTAACCGTATTGATGCACGTATTACTATCACGCCATTACTATATTTGTGTATGTGGTTGGATTTTCATGTACCTAAGTGACTGGATTTGTGTATTTAATGGGATTTTTATATGCCTAATTTCTTTTGGTTGGGATGACGTTATGAGAAATTTCTCTGCCCCGGTTCAGGTCAATGCACCGCTGGTGCACCGGTGGGCCGGTGGCAGGTCAATGTTTTGTACATCCGGGTACCAGGTCAGGTCGGGGTAGGGCGGATGTTGAGAATGGGTGGGACGGGTCGTGTAGAGTCGAGGCTTGACCTAGTCCCACCCCGCCTCATTAAGAACTCTAAACATAAGGTGTGGCAAAATTAGGCAAAGCTAACCTCGAACCAACCAACTCGATATACGAATACAATGATTATCCAATCAATCATATGATTACTTTGTTATAATTTCAGTATCATTTCTGTTACTTATTTTTCAAGACTTGTAATTTAACAGTTATGAAATTGCCATTATGGGAATTAACCAACGTGAGGATGGACATGTGTATGTGTAATGTGTGGCTCGAGAATTGTTTAGACCATATTTATATTTTGACTGCGGGTGATGTTAACTAATCGATTTAGGTGTTGTGCTGGTTTCTTAAAAAAAGACTTCTGCACCATAGTTGTTGCACAAACTAGAACCTATTCACCGACTGTGTCGGGCTTGAAAAAGCCTGCTCCCATCGAACCAGGCCCAAGCCCATCTAGGCCAAACCAATTGGGCTTCAAAAATGGGGCCAAGTCCAGCCCAACTACGATTTAGGCATTGTTTATTTCAGCGTTGAATAATGTGGAGTTTTACTGTAGCAAAAATTGAGAGTTTTCAAAAAGTGCTCTAATAATTTTAAAAAAAGTAATTATAAATAGTTTTACAATATTGAGAAGAACTAAAAATTATTACAACATGTTGGCTATAAAAAATAACAAAATTTGATAAAGTAAAATTCAAATTAATTTTAAGCTGAAACAAACACGGACGGGCCTAGGCTCGGTCGGCCCGACAAACTGACGGGCCAGGCCATGTACTGTGCTGTCTAGGTCTTGCTGGCCCCTTGTGGACAACATGGGCCCCGGGTATCCTCTAGAAGGCCCATAAGGAAGCAGATGGGGGCCGATCCAAGTCGGCCGGCGGTGCGGCGGGCGCGCCTCCAAAGTTTTGAGCCACAGTATGAAATATTAATAACCCTTTCTTCTTCCAACCCCAACTCCCTCTGGATCCTCTATGAGTTCTTACATTTTTTTGAAAAAAAATATAAGTCTATTGTCTTCATTTACTCTTCTGCACCTTTTACAAATTGGATTATACATGGCGCCTCTTCTCACCAAATTTATATTTCCCGGCAGGGAATTGCGAGCATATCTCCATAAAAAATATTATACCTTTGGGACCATTTCCATTCACTACACTTTAGGCACCGGAATATTGATGTTTTATAGTCAAAACATTCAGGCTGGCCTAAATCAACTGGCTGCAAATTCTTGAAAAGATGATATGCAGACTTAACAAAGGACCTACCCTTCTTTTCCTCGGGTGCCAAGCAAGGAAGTGCTTCTGCTGACCTTCGATTGGAATGCACTTAATTAACTTAGAATCCTCCGTCAAAATTAAAGGATCTATCAAACTCGCTTACTCTTGAAATAATACAACCCTCCTTCCCAAACTTCTATCTCCATCTCTTGGTATCCAAAAGGGACAGACCAAATATTAGTGGAAGTACCATTACCCACCCTCCAAATGAGTCATTCATTGAGTAACTCCAAGCCACCGGATAACCTTCTTATTAACCTGTTGGCTGATGAATGATAGCACATAAAAATTTTGCTTGGGCTCATAAAGCATACATGGATCTCTTTGATTCCCGAGCAATAAATTTTGCATGAATCTATAAATGGTACAACGCCCGGTTATGTTCGCATACTGCGTTATGGGCGCCACGTGGCTCGCTGCTCACGCCGCAGTCGCTCGCATCGCCTGGCTCCTCGTGCCACAACGCGCCCGGGCAGCGCTCGCTCCAGACGCTTGCGAGCTCGCCGCGTGGCTCGCTCCGCGCGCTGCCTGCGTTCATGCGCGCTGGCGCTTTTTTCCCGCCGGGCTCGCTTGCTTTTTTTCCCGCCCAACTCGCTCGCCGCGCCCGCAGTGCGCGCCACCCGGCTAGTCTAGTACAAACAGATGATGAACGACAACGGGTGGTGGAGTGAGCCACAACGATGGACAATGGAGGTGCTGGGTGGGACACTTGACCAGAGGCGGCATCGACCAAGATCCCTTCTTACCTAGTTGCACCAGCAAAAGAACCCTAAGAGCAACTCCAACTCCCCCTATATATTTCCTCTCAAAAACACTATTAGCGTTCTCTCTATCCATGCCTCTAAAATTCCTTCACAAATTATACTACCATTGATGAGGACATCACTGACGAGCTTGCTGATGGAATAGACAAACGACAAGACGGCTTGAATCCTCATGCTATACCATTCAAGCCTTTATCAAAGAAAACTCAGCAAGTTAGTTACAAGGTTCAAGACGACCCCGACCACCGGGCCCAAGTCGAGAGGACGTCGAACTCACTGCCGAGTCCGGTTCGGACTACCAGGAACAATACACCTTCAAACGGACGCCCAGATCACATACGATGTCCAAATGAGGCAAATAAGGACTCTACGAAAAGCTTACGAGATAAGCTTTCCAACGGATCCAACCACGTCCTCAAATTCAAACCGAGTCAACAGGAATCCCGAAAACAAGCTGACGGACAGAAACTTTTCGGCGCTGCGTCGCCACATTTTTGGGCCCAAAGCCCGTGTACCCCTAGAGTTAGGGTTGAGCACGTGTGGGCACCTTTTTGGGCGCCCCTCCTCTGGCCGCCACCCTATATAAGTCCCACGCCGTGCTTTGTTTTAGTTGGGTTTTGTTTAGTTGATTTTGTCACTGTCATGTGAGATTTCGTCTTGTTTTTCTTGTGTCGGCTAGACCAACAGGACCAAGTTTCTGAACCCCATTATCCTTAATATATATTCGTAATTGAGATTGCTTATCTTGTATTCTTGCTCGTTCTTCGGTTGCCTGCAGAAATCGTCCTTCGTGGACAGACCGATCGTGCTTCTGGTTCGGTCGATAACAATCGTCGTGGTGGTTTAGCGATCGCCGGGATTTTCCAGTTCATTTGCGGGGTTGGAAGCCGAATCGTTTAGGTCTCCGTGATACCTACCGAATTATCCTTACCATCTCTCACCAGAAGATCGGGATCCCGCATCCGCGCCCATCACCCTCTAAAATTTTCCTTCCTTTTAGCATACCCTCTATATCTGCTACAGTGTTGTACAGGGCCAGCCGGATTTGCTCTAAGGCCAAGCGTCAGCACTCGCACGTGGGGAGGGGGCTAATGCAAAAATGAGTGCCATGCGTCGGAAGCCGGCTAGGATCCATCTGTGTGCACATGCGCATGCTATCGCCAAAAATAAAGGAAAGATGATTAATCTAAGGGCCGAAATAATCGGACTAGATGATGAGTTACTCGAGATATTGGATCCCAGTGGCGGACGCGGGATGAAAATCAAGCCTGGGCAAGCCTAAACCTTAGGCTTATCATTTAATTGGCATGCTACTTAGGCTTATCATTTCTTATTCGGAGGAGAAAATATTTTCATATATAGAGTATGTTCATATTTTTCTACCTTTGATACTCGTGAGAAATCTGTTTATTTAAACCCGAGTTTTTACATTGAAAAACTTGTATTACACATTTCAAATGCATGTTCATCATAATTCTATGTTATTTAATGAGACTTTTCTCATGTGTTTTCTATATTAATCGAGTGGGAGGGTTTTTTCATGTTCTCTGTAAAAAACGAATGGAGAGAGAAAAAATGTAGAAGCAGCAACATTTTTGCTTCAGTAGGGAATCGAACTGAGATCTGCAAGTCGCAAAATCGCTAGCAAATCAACTGAACTAGCAAAGCAAGATAAACTAATTCTTAGCACTTTCATTTTTAGCAGGATCAGAGCATGTACTATATAGAGTGACACCAAAATTTAAGCCTGGGCAGCGGCCCCACCAATCCTGATGGTGGATCCGCCCCTGTTGGATCCGGATTGCTGGCGCTGGGTAGTCCCATGGATCCACCGTCCACCGAAGGCCCAACACCCCCCAGCGGCCCACACGAAGCGAGTGTAAGGAGAGTGCCAGCCAGCCGAGCGCATATCCTCTGCCGTACGGCAGAGTGCCGTTATGCCACTGACATGTGGGGTCCACGTGGGCCCTACCACCACCTGGGCCCACGTGCAGTGGCACAAACGGCACTCTGCCGTAAAGTAGTGCAACGGTAGAGGATCCCCAGGCCAGCCTGCAATGCCAACCCTAAGCCAATTTTTGCCTCAGTTCAGCTGCCGCCGTCACCTGGTGGCTGGTACAAGCGGTCACACGCCATTCCATCTGCGCATTTTCGCTGCGCCTTCCTTCCTCTCCGCCTCGGTCGCTGCCTGCCACTTTCCCACCATCTAGCGCCTCTCTATCCTCCCTCAGATCCTCCCACATCTGCGCTCCGCGTCCGCCTCCATCGAGCTCGTGCCTGTTTTGGATCTAGGGTTCCTAATGGAAACGACGCCCATCTCCTCTTCGGGGTAAAATTGGATTTTTGCCCCAAAGTTGATGCGTCGTTTTTTGTGTAAAGTTGGTATGCCTTGGTATTTTGTCCTGTGTAAACTAAATGGGGATTGTTTTACCCACAGGGGTTTTTCTAAAAAATTACCGTACGTTTTAATGCACAAGGAGGGCCATGGCAGCGGTGAAGAGGTCGGGCGGCGGGGAGGCCCGCGGCAGCAGCTGGGAGGGCGGCGCCCACGGCAGCGGCGGGGAGGCCATGGCCCGCGGCGGCGCCTCCTCGGCCGCGCCTCTGTGCACCGATGAAACGGGAGGAGGAGAGGAAACGGGCTGCGCATAGGAGGAGGGGAAATTGCATTTTTTTAAAAAACCCCCTCTACTCAAAACAATTTTTAAATGGTTCACAGTTTCATAGAGGACAAAAAAAAGGGCACACCGACTTTGGAAAAAAAAAAACCAAGGCACATCAAATTTTGGGACAAAAATCCAATTTTCTCCCTCCTTGGTGGGAGATGGAAACACTCCCACAAGGGCAGACGACGAGTCAAGGATGAAGCTTGAGGCCGACGATCAGAGTTATTTTCAAATGCGCGGGTTTCCTGACGCTGCCTTCGAGGGCAAGGGAGCAGGTAGGCATGCACAGATTTTGATTTCATACATTTTCATTCTTATGATATGATGATGCCATGGATCGGCCGATTCGGTTCGAATTCATTCATTCGAAACGACTGACCAGATATGGAGCACTTGCATTTGTTATCGAGAAAGGTATTCCCTATGTTACAACCAATCCTGGAGAAGGATAACCTCAAGCGCTTCTACCGCCTCTGCAACGGGTGGTTGCACATGATGGGCTTCCGCAAATTCATCTTCCCAGATATCCTCGCCTTCATGGTCTCCAGGAACGCCCTTCGCTGCGCTAGAGCCACGCTGCAGCGCCGTGCTTCGTTCGGTGCACGCCGCGCTGACCCCAACGGCTTCCACCACTACGGCTTCTCGCCCCTCCACCTGGCTGCCGAGAGGTTCAGCGTCGACATGGTCAAGCTCCTGCTCCGCCACGGCGCGTCGGCCAACCACCGCACGGTGGAGCGCAAGCACATCATTGGGAGCTTCCTCCCTCTTCACATCGCTGTCGAGGATACCAGCATGCACAGGTACCTGGAGGACAATTGGACCGATGGGTACCCTCTCGACAACCTCATCTCTCTCCTCTGTCTGCCTGAGATGGTTCGTGCCTCCCAGCCAACAGCAAACATCGCTTACCAGTCACTGTTTTGTCTCATTATATATACTTTATTTACAGTCACTTCATATGCCATTCTCATCACCGTTTTATTCAATTCCGCATGTCCATGTATGCAAGGCAAAGAATCATCTACTAGCATATATAGCTTATACTTACCACCATCCATTTGTTAAGTGTTGCAAGCAAGCATTTTCCTTTGCAAAACTAGCTAGCCCAAACATTTCCCCTCATTCGCTGCATGCACGCATCCATTTAAATAACCTGCTTTCTTGTTTACATTTTTTTTTTCATGTTGCTCGCCACCCTCAGAAGATTTTTTTGGACACAACTAGATTAATTGCCAAACATAATCTTAATACCCCCTCCATTTCTTTTTATAAGGCATGCCCGTATTTAAACGTGTTTTGGTTTCCAACTTTAAAACTCTTTTTTTATTGATATACTCCCTCCAGCTCTCTAATATAACTGAATATGAATTTCTTGTTAAGATGAGAGGGGGAGTTTGGGTGAATAGATGAATGCCTTTTGAACAGCTCAAAGGGCTTTATATTAGATTACAAGAGCAAACCCTAAAGAAGGGAGTATAGTATTGTACCCCTACAATATACAGGTGAGTAGGTGACTACACTATCCTTACCCCCCACCACCACCCATGCAAGGCATATGCAGTAGCTTTGCATTTGGAGGAAACACACACTGTAATAATAAAAGGGGATATCCAAAGTTCGAGTCCTATTGATGTCATTTAGGTGTTGCGGCTTCAGAAAAATATGCCAAACTCCATAGAGAACTCATCCATTCGTATTAACCAACCAATGATGATGCATGGTTCGAAGAAGGAAGTAGCACAAATCACGGCCTTGAAGGTAGGATCATGAAGGGGATCGTGATGCGTCACGATGGAGGGGAGAGGTGTAACGGCCAAGGAGCGGCTATTAAGAAACTGATGCCAAGTAAGCTTTTCCCAATTTTAAATATTGATGGTCAAAGTTTAAAAATTACTTAGGACACACCTAGATGTACTTATATTTGTGATTTGAGGCATCAGTGTCGGCGGCATAGGGAAAGCCGCCGACATAGAGGGCAGGCAGTGTCGGCTCCATGTCCAACCAGTCTGGACGCCAGGGAAGGTATTGCTCCGCGTCCAGGTACTCCTGACCAGCCTGGTCCCTCGTGATCCTCGTGCCCTCCGATCGGTAGTGCTTGATCACCGCATCCAAGCGAGCAAGCCTGAGGAAGTCTCTAACCTTTTTGGATGCCATCTTGTCGATCACACGGTGAGCAGCCTCGTAGTGCTTGGCGGAGTCGTCGGGAGGGTTCAACCGGTATGCCTAAAGCCTACAGGGAGGGCCACGGGTGTGCCTGGAGCTTGACCTATGTCGGCAGCATCCTATATGCCGCCGACATAGGCGGTGACATGCGTCATCTATCTATTGTTCAGTGGACCCCACCGGTCAGGGCGCCGTTAAACGGGGAGAGCCGTGAGGGCAGGGCTACATCGACGGCTTGTGAGGCCGCCGACACTTCACAACGGAAGGGAGAGGTGTGACGGCCAAGGAGCGGCTATTAAGAAACTGATGCCAAGTAAGCTTTTCCCAATTTTAAATATTGATGGTCAAAGTTTAAAAAATTACTTAGGACAAACCTAGATGGACTTATACTTGTGATTTGAGGAAGTGGTATTTATAAATGTATCTAGAACACCATCTTTGTGTTTTTGTGTTGTGCTGTTTGTCTTGAGAGATGTTCTGTTCTAAGTTTATCATGTGGCTTGTAACCACCACCACCCTAGAAGTTAACATTATCTGAATAAACATTGGGATAACATTGTTTAATGTTTTATAATAGTTTTCTACAATATTTTGATGAAATGTAGGTACACCATGAGGAGATTCTTGGACATGTTTCATCAATTCTAAAAAGTAAGGGCATTGCTACTTCTGGGAAAGACATTGACGTTGCAAACCTTAAATGGTACTTGTCATCTATTAACTTCATCTTATGTTCAGTTCATATTTTTAATGCATATCTTACGTATAATTGATGTGGTGTTTTTTGTTTTCTAAAATTTTCCTTCTTGTTTAAAGCTACCTATATCCTGAGCGAAAATCAATTAGTAAGTCAGATCTACGAGGTTTGTCCTTTTCGGTTGATTTTGTATCTTAATACTAGAAAAGGAGAATTAGTTGTGCTATTTTATGACACTTCCACCCATTGAAAGTTGATGTCTTTGGTGGATGCACCACTTTTCAACATTTCAGTATGTAAACCTGATGACTATCCAGTGCAGAATGGGGGTGCGACCAAATGGAAAGCGAGTAAAATTAACTCGGAACTACTCCCTCCGTCCCTTGAAGCATGTCATCCTAGCATTCAAACATCCAAATTAGCTAAAAGGTGAAATGACCTAGATAGCCCTCATTAAATAGGAGGTGATAGGAAGTGGGAGGGTGGTTGGGGGTAAGATAGGAAGAAATTTTAAAAGGAGATGGATGGAGGGAAAGTAGTACTCTAGAGTGACATTCTTTTGGGGACAAAATTTGAATCCTAAAACGACTTGCTTCAAGGGACGGAGGGAGTA
>SPJY01028649.1:1188703-1295520 GCA_005191435.1 Raddia distichophylla | reverse complement strand
CCGCCTCGAGCCTTAGTGGGGATTCCACGCCATGGGCCATCTTCCTCAGAGTCTGCACTAGAGCAGTGGCCGATGGACGCCGACTCCGACTCCAACTCCGACACTGACACTGGAGGCGACGACGCTCCTGCACCGCCGGCTCCGGGATCATCAACAAGGCCTTCCTTCACCAGCGGTTTGACTTCCTTTTGAAGTGTGCGCCCCCACGATTCATCTACTCCCGCCGTCATCGTGACTAGAGCTTGTAAACTCTCTCTCCGTGAGCCTTAGAGCCATTCGCCCTAGTAGATGATGGGCCTTAGCTAAATATTAGATGGGTGGCTGATGTCCTAGTAGGTGATGGACATGTTTGATGTATGGTGATTTGTTGAGCCCTATTAGAGGATGGGCAAAAACATTTGGTTGTATATTATTTTGCTTGCCCTTTGTGGCAAGGTGATGAGGACATCACTCCTACCGATGCGTCCACTCTACCACCACCTACTGTGCAAGGACCTATAACAAGGGCACGTGCACGACAACTAAACCACCAGGTGGGCTCATTCCTTACCATACAAGGGAATACCAATAAGAGCGAGTTACTACCTAATAATATTGTGCTTGTGCTTAGGAAAACATTGAGCCATTGCCAGACTTTTCGACATTTGTAGTTGAAATAATTTGATGAGCCATGGGCTCATCACTAATGGACATATTATTCAGTCTTTAAGTTTCTTTCATGCATAATGAAGTACCAATCTACTATCTAGAGACAAGAGGGCTAGAGGAGGAGAGAATCCTAGAGGATTATGCCTTAAGTCTTTGAGTCCTTCAGTGTCACAGAAAGAAGCTTTGAACTTGACAAACTTAAGAGAAAAATTCAAAGTATAGCTGTACTAAAGAAAACGACAAAGAAATATAAGGCCTACTGCCTTCACTGAAATTTAGAACCAAGGAGTTAAATGTAGAGCCTAAGACCCAAGAAGCAAAGTAGTAGTTGTTGTTGTGGGATGGTCCTGATTCTTCTAGTAGCTCGTCCTCGTTGCTTTGTCAGTAACTTTAGTTTTCTTGTCTCGTACTCTCTCCATTTTTTTACACCTTTAACTTTTGAACATGTATTTGACCATTCGTCTTATTCAAAAAAAATAATTTAAATATCATTTATTTTGTTGTGATTTGTTTTATCATTGAATGTAATTTAAGAATGACATATTTTTTCATGTTTGCATTTTTTTTTAGTAAGAAGAATGATCAAAGGCATGTCCAAAAATCAAAGGCATCAAATAAAAAAGAACAGAGAGAGTATAATGAAGCTATAAAAGCTAGACTCGGGTTGTAATGGAATCATTATCAGATATCAATCAAAGACCGCAACTTCCCCTCCCAAAACCTCATCTATTTTCTTTCACCTTTGCTAGTTATCAGGTGACTGAGACTTATTTATCTCTCAGTCAATTTTCTCACATACGTGGATATTTGTTGGATCTTTTATATGCCCTATGGAGGTGTTTGATCAATGGCTCAAAGAATCGACTGAGAGCTAAATAATTTTCAGTCGCTTGATGAGATGTCAGTCCCATTTTCTTTATATCTCTCTCCTGTTCACCTCTATTTCCTCTGTTTCTCCCTTATGTTATTCAGAAAAATTCAGAAACTATTTTGTCATATCTTCGAACTGTGATAGACTGATAGTGAGGCACAGGCAGATCGATGGATGGTGGCGCACCAGCGCGGGCGACTGCTAGCTTGCAGCTGCGATCCTTCAGCTAGCTACCTGCACAGAAGTACACCTTTGACCCCACGTACGCCCGCCCCCTGATATCTACGCGTACGATTCGCGGTTGTATTAGGTAAGGCTAGAGTTGGTGTCGGACTTCTATCCTCACCCCTATATGAAAGGGACATCCCTAGTTAGAGTTGGTCGTAATCCCAATTACCAGTATGTTACGGGATTGCTGATGGAGAGAAGCATCCATAGACATGTCCCACAGACATAAGCTATTGGGCTGAACTGCGTTAGCAAACATCATGTTTCTCATGTTGCTTAGATCTTTTATTGGTGTCGTGTTTTCTAACAAGTGTTATCATTACCTGAAGATCACATGGCTGTTAGATGGGTTCTGATGTATGATGGGAAGAGTCCTATATCGGATATGGGTGATTAACACAACTTAAAAATGGAGGCATCCTCATCCATTAGGCTAGTCTTTTGATTTGAGTTAGGCTAGGGTTTTTGTTGTGGCTCCAATTGGACCAATGGGATGGCATGATCGCAATGGGTTCTAACAAGTGGTGGTATTGGGGGCATTTCAATCGTTGCTAGGCCATGAGATGGTAGGATCATAGCAGGGTCTAACAAGCGGTTTTAGAGCCAAGGTTGGCTATTTGGAGGATCTTCGGGGTGCCATGGAGGATCTTCGTGCAGGCACGAGAATCATTCAGACACATAGCATTGAGGAAAATGCTTAGGTTTGCACAAGGTGGATGAAAGAGAGCGTACACTTACCGAAAAATAAAATTTAGATCACCCAGAAAATATGTGGGTAAGGGAATCATAGTCGTATAACTTCGTATAATGTATGCTATACGAAGTTATTACGGGCTCATAGCATGGCTTGATGTGGAACTTCACGGCGCTCTGCCTCGGCTCATAAGTGGCACCTTTGAGCATTAGCTTGTGCACATAGCCAGTAGTAAGACTATCCTCTCCCTCTTTTAATTTTTGCTGCACAACATTTGAGAAAGAGCCAAACTTCAAGCAACAACTTTTGAGAGAATTACCATATTCAAACGTTGAGCCATTGCCAGACTTTTCGACATTTGTAGTTGAAATAATTTGATGAGCCATGGGCTCATCATCTTCCTCCCTTCGCGAGGCCCTACTGGACCCCTGTGCTCCCTTCTTACTGATTTCCTTCTCTCTCCCCAAACAACGTGGACTCCTTTCGGGCTTCAGCTGACGATCTCTCCGCAACGTATCTTCCTCTGCTCGAGCATACTCCCTCATCTTGGAAAATAATTCCTCCATCGTCTTCACCCCCTTGCGGGCTAAGCGCTTCGAAAGAGGCCCACCTCGGAGGTCACACTTCGTGGCATGGATGACAGTGGTGTCACTAATGCCACTGATCTGGCAGTTCACCTTGGAGAAGCGCTGAAGAAAGCTCTTCGGAGTTTCTCCTTCCTGCTGATGCACTGCATATAGATCGCTCTCCTTTCTCCCCTCGAAATTCCCTTGGAAATTGCTTTACAGCTTGAAGCGGAGCTGGGACCAACATCTGATGGACACTGGCTCGAGAGAGGAGTACCAAGACAGAGCGATATCCTCGAGCGCCAGGAGGAGTCCTTTCGCCTTGATGTCTTCGTCTGCCCTGCTGCTTCCATAGCAGTGTCGTAGACGCGGATAAACTCCCCCAGATCGGTTTTGCCCCCATATGGCTTGATGGTGGGCATCTTGAAGATCCTAGGGGTGGGCCACTTCTTGGCTCGGAGATGCGAACACGGGGGGTTTGGATCGTCGTCCGGGGCCCGGGTCCTCCGAGACCACACCTCGTCCTCCGATCTCACATCCTTGCAGTGGCGAGGAGCAGGGTGGGAGCGCTCTTACTACACTTGATCTTTGAGTAGACGAAACTCCTTCGCCAGACGAGCGTTGGCTTCGACGAGCGCCTGGATGGACAGATCCAGGCCACCGGCTGGCGGGGGGAGCTCCGGAACGGCCTGGCCAGCAAGATCCGGGCGTCGTGCGGGCTGAGAATGTCCCGAAGAGATAAGTACGGCAGCCTGAGGAGCTCCCCCCATGACCGGTGTGGGGTTCACCAGAGCTGCGAGGGCAGGGACCACGGATGCAGCCGGAGCGAGGTCCACGGGTGTAGCCGGAGCGAGGTCCATCGAGGCCACAGGGGCGGAGGGGGGGGGGTGCAGCAACGGCAGCGCGTGGATTCGCCGCCTTCTTCCGCGCGTGGGGATGAGACGCTGTCGGCACTACAACCGCTGCCTCGGCGGCGACCTCGGTGAAGCCTCTCTGCGATGTGGAGCTTGGAACCACTGAGCCAGCGGCGGTGACGAAACAGGAACCCCTCGCGACGGGAGCGGAGGTCTTCTTCGGAGGCATCTCCTGGAGGTTTTTTAGTGGGTTTTTGGTGTATTTGCTTAGGATTGTTCACGATGTTTTTTTGCTAAACAAAATAAATGGGATTAAAATAGTTTAATTAAAAATACCATTACCCCTTTTATTAGCCATTTGAACTATTCATGAATATTTTGTAGACAAACAGGAAACTACACTCGTGTCTAGATTTGAAGTTTTAGCTTTCTATCTTCTAAAATAATTTTCATATTAGACACATGAAAACAAATTTGTTGAACTTGTGTAAAATATTATCATAATTTGTATTTGTTAGCTAATTTGTATTAATAACTAATGGTAGTGTTATATGCCATGACGCATAAAAATTTTGATCGGCAGGAGACAAAGAGAGCAATGCAAATGGCAGATTTTTTTTTTCCATAAAGGGTGAGAAGACTACTGCTAATTGCTAAACACACCATCCTAGTTTGGCTACGTGTATGCTGTATTTTGGTGTCAGGGATGCTGGATAGAGCAGGTTGCGAGCACAACTTTGCTAATGAGCTAAGAACTGGGGTCACTTTGATTTGGCACTGGGGTAATTAACTAAAAATGTATGACACTGTAGTAGCTTAATAGAATTTCATCGATGTCATTTGGCAACATTGAATGTATGCTAGATCCACCTCCGTCTACATTCTACACCTCCTCTCGCTTATTGTATCCTTCATTTGATTAGACTCCTACACTTTTATATAACAAATAATTTTAGGCTCCTTTCTAAATTGCGTGGGATCAGTGAATCAACCCGGCATCCCGGTAGATGAGATTTTTTTGATAAATATTCATTTATTTAAAAATGTAAGACAAACTAGTGATTTTGCAAAGGAAAAAATCTAATTGATCCCTTACACTATGATAGGTGGTACACATCACCCCCTCAACTCGTATTCGGCCCCCTCAACTATAACAACGGTTCAAATAACCCCTTGAAGGGTTTTGAAGGGTGGTTTTGTTACCGTAGATGACCCACGTGGAAAATATGCCGAATAGTCATATATACATGTCATTTTCCTTTACAAATACTTGTTTGTTAAGCATGGGACCCACATGTCATACTCCTCCCACCCCTCTCTCCTTCCTCACTTTCCCCTGTTTCTTCCAATCATCTTCCCCACTGCGCGTTGGGTCGATGATAGGGCAGAGTGAGGGTGGCCTAAATGTCGTAGATGAGCACGTAGCTGATGCGCGTGTCGCGCCGCTGAGAAGGAAGATGTGCACAAGGGAGATGGTCCTGTAATGGAACAGCCTGTGGAACTGCTAAGCCTGTTCATAGGCAGCCTAGCCGGTCCGATCAATGCATCGGGCCAAGCTCGGGCTTTGATCCGAAGCAAGGCCCTAGGCTAGGCTCGGCTCAGGCCGGAGAAAAACATGCATTAAGCCATGGCCGGGCTAGCTTCGGGTTTCGGGCTCGAGTCCAAAACCGAGGTCGGGCTAGGCACAGGCTCAATCCCGTGGGACCGGGCTTTTTTAAACCCGACTCGGCCGTTGATCATGTCTAGGAACTGCGAGCATGAGTGGCTTGCCCCGGGTAATGAGCACGCACTGGACACCACGATGCCCACGGCCGGAAAAACATGCCGCCACCTCCACCCTTCCACCGTCGAGCTCATCCTCCGCTGTGTCCACCTCCTTGTATAGTAGTAGGGCCCGTGAGATCCGCTCCTTCATTGCGTCGGCTCCCCAGTGACCTCCCAGATTTCTGCTCGCCCATGTCACTGTTGACGCGGAAAAGTGGTTTCCCGGCACTAACTACAGCCGAACTCAAGGGATCGGGCTTTGCGAGGACGTGCCAGCCGATTTGACATTTTGCAATCGGCAAGGTTTCAGATAGACAAACTACTGGCTAATCAATGACGGTTTACCGATAGCTTGGGAAATAAACCGATGATCGGCTTAATGATGAAACGTTGAGCCGATAGAACGAGATGGAACCTAACACCTCCGGCAGACGGCGATGCACAGCAATGCCGCCGAGAGATAGTATTCCGGGCGAAACCTAACTCCTCCGGACAGACGGCGATGCTCAGCAATGCCACCAAGAGATAGTATTCCGATGCTGACGGTGAGGAGATCGGACTGAACCGAGACAGTCCCTACCGAGGGAGTTGACGGCGAAAAGATCGATCTTAGTCGAGACAGTAGGCGCCGACATTTGTACTTAGAACACCGATACGAGCAGATCGATCGGGTTCATGGCACAAAGGTGAAGTAGACGAAATAGTAGATTGTATTGATATGTTGAAAGAGAGGCCCTTTACACGCCGCACCACGGCTCTTATTTATACCGACGATGTACCGGCTAATCCGATAATCTTGACATGGACTCTATCTCTTAGTTACCTAAAATAACTAACCGACTAGACTTATCGTGCAAGGCACGGACTAGATACAAACCGACTCGAATACTATTACTAATATTAATTAACCGACATGAAGCCCTTCCTGGCATCTTTGATCTCAACGTGATGAGCTTGATCTCCAAAGCCAATATATAATCTTCCAAATAGCTTGCTTAGTCTTCATGTAATAATTCCTATCGGCTCTTCCATGCAGGCACGTGAATACGTGAGCCAATTTGCCGATAATCTCATGAATCCAATCGGCTATCCCGTCTTTCCATACATGCACAATACGTGAGCCAAATCCAACCATGCACTTTCCAAATGTAACACGGATCACCTAAATATCCCATATATGCGCATAGCCGATTACTCCATATGGTCTTTAGTCATTAATCATGACATTCACGCCTTGACCAATAATCCAAGTATAGAAGCCGATTGTAGCACATCCACGCTTGATCATATGTACCGTCTCTCCTTTGATCGGCTCTCTAATCCTTCTGTGTATATATGCATGTATAAAAGCTAATCATGATCTTTTCCAAATATATGCCGATTTAGCTCTTTTTTAGCCGATAATGCTGTTTTTCACCCTCTTTTGGCCACTAAAATAGCCCTATTTTTTTTTGTCAAATTTGGGTGTCAACAGTCACCGCCAGCTCGAGTTCCTCTACCAGCACAACCACGTCACCACGCCGACCGAGCATGGGGCGCACAAGCGGGGTCCTCGAGGTCATGGCGGCCTCCACCTCACCCCCATGGGCCGTGGCGCTATTGCTGTCAAGGAGCACCACGACACCCACTTCGTCCCTATCGACTCTCTCTCCCCTTGCAACCAGCAGTGGCGACTGTGGTGCATTGGTGGAGCCAGTCCAGACCACGATGGCAAGAGGAACTAAAAATCTTGGGAAACATCTAAAGCTGAGCGATTATAGAGCCCAAAGTCCCAAACAAATGAACTAAAAATCTTGGCAAAGATAGTAATTAGTAAAACCACAAGGCATGAAGGATACTCCGTCCTAAGCTGCGTTCATACTAGAATGCATAGGAATCACAATTGGGCAAAGCAAGAATGAGCATAAAACACCTCGAAACAAAATCGCATAGATGAATGCTCCCATTTGTATCATTATCAGAAAACACCACCAAGTATCACTTACAGCCAGATTAGAGCCCAATATAGGTCAATATTTTGTGAGTCATATTTGCCCTCCATTATTTTAGGGACATAATTACATATAGTTTGCATTTTGCAACAACAAATGTCAGATCAAACCATTTCTGCCATTCTACTAATTTGCTAGGGACAAGCAGCATGCTCGTATTTTCCACTTTCCTGGGAGATTTGGATATGAAATCTATCAAAAGGCTATAAAACACAAATATCACAGAATCAGGTCAATGTGATTAATCTACTCGCGAATATACTATATCATGCATTTGAATATCTGATTTTTTTTTTCCATTAGACAAGACACAACGCTTTAGAAAAAAAAAAGTTGCCAGATAACAGCACAGTTGACCACCATAGCATAAATTTTGAATAGAATCACTGCAAGAAAAAAAAAATAGACTTCCATGTGCCCTGCAATGTTCTATAGGATCTAAAAACAATCTGTTTTTTATGTGGCTTTTTTTGTAATAACCTCAGTAGGGTACTCATATGATGAAGGTATAACTTATACCCTCCGTCCCAAAAAGAATTAATGGTGCTATGGACGGCGGCAGGCAGCCCGGATGGACGCGCGGCCAGCGAGAAAGCCCGGGGTGGGGGGATTGGTGACGACTGCGAGGCAGAGATGTCGGTGGGGAGCCCGATTAGAGAACGTTGCTTCGGGATTGGGTGAAATGTGGACGTTGCTTGAAGATTCGCACGAAGGGTCAAAGGGCAACGAGCCAAATCCGTCTGAGAACGACGGGACGGTCATCCGTTCTGTTGTGTAACATTTTTGTTTCCCTTAAGGCTTGGAATGCTCATGAAATACATAACATGATTCAAATACATAAAATAAAGAAAATAAATATTCAACACACTAAGTCATGCGAGAGCGTAGCTAACTTATTAAGTCCCTCCATGCATCAATGCATCTACCTTTGAAAGGTATGTGAAAGGAATTGGATGACAAGACTTAAAAAAGTGTAGAATTCAAATGAAAAAACTTCACATATTTTAAAATAAATCTTGAACAAGAAGATCAAGTACTCACTCGCAATCTAGAAAAAAAAAAGAATCGGTATTGGGTGGATTTGTACTCTTTTCTCCTTAAATGAGTTCTTCATGAAGTTTCTCATGTAAGATTTTCAGCGAGGCATATCCGTGCACACAAGAACGTAGGCTATGTACTCTTTATACAAGAATTTTTTCCACTGTGTTTTTATGGATTTTTGATGAGACATATGCTTTACGCGGCAGGTCCAAAGGGAAGTGTTAGGACAATACCCGCGCACAGCCGAGTCTAAGAAGGACTCGCCCCCGGTGTGGGGCTGCCGACAGCGCGTGCGGGTAGGGGTGGGCATTTGGTTTAAACGTTTTTTTCGGTTCGGCATTTGTAAATTTCGGTATTTGAGATTTGGGTACCGAAAATTTACAGAAAAAAACTCATACCGAAACCAAAATACCGAAATAATTCGGTTTCGGTGTTTCGGTACCGACGGGGAAGAGGTCGCGGAGACACTAACCGACGGCGAATAGGCCCTGGTGTCAACGGCGAAGACGAAGTTGTCGACGCGGAAGGAGACGGAGACAACGCTGCCGGCCACCTCCGCGCGCGGGCCACCGCCGCTGCCGTGCGCGCCACCTCCGCCCTCGCCGACTCGCCGCCGTGCGCATGGCTAGAAGTGGAGTGGAGGAGGAGAGAAGCTCGCGGAGCGGCGGAGTAGAGGAGGAGAGGGGCGCAGAGCCGGCGGAGGCGGGCGGCGGCTAGGTGGGGGGTAGGGATGGGGATTGGTGAATTGGGGACGAGAGTTGGGGCGGCTAGGTGGGGGTAGGGTTTGGAGGAATGGAGGTAGTATTTGGGCCCGATGGGCCGGATGGCAGGCCGACGGGCGACGGCGGGATGGAATGCGCGCACAGTGTTCGGTTTTCTCGGTTTTTTGAGTCCATACCAAAACCCAACCGAACCGGTTCGGTTTTCTGCAGATTAAAACCAAACCGGATACCAAATACCGAAAAAACCAAAAATTTTGGTTTATTCGGTTCGGTTTGGTTTTGCGGTTTTGGTTTTTTTCCCCACCCCTACATGCGGGGTAGGGTGGGTCTCACCCCGTGTGGACTCTGCCTCACCTATTCACTATATAAAGGAGAGGAGACCCCATTGTATTGTATCCAATTATTATGAAAGCAATAAAACATTGTCTCTCTCTCTCTCTACGCTTGTGTTCTGTTTACTTTGTGATTGCCATTGTTCATCAACTACAGCTTGCGTGCGCATCAACAACCTCGGATTACACTAGGTAGCATGGTTGTTTAACACGTTATCAGCACGACGTGCTCTCGAAGGAATACCGCAAGATTAAAGAACATCAATCGACAACACCGCACGTACGAGTACATCAGCTACCTAAAGGAGATTGATCGACAACGACGGCTGCGTGTAAGACTACATCAACCGTATGTCTACGTACATTCAGCATTGAATCGTCGTTACGCCGGTGGGTCTAGGACCTATCGATTTGTCCTAGCGACAATCGCTGTCATCCCCACGTCGTTCAAGAAGATCAAAGGTACTAGATTAAATTTGAATTTACTTAGAATTCGCGAGTTCGTAATTTGAAGAAAAGAGCATTGAATCTCTTAAAAATTGGGGAGTTAACTGTCGGACTGGAACCAGAAGGGGGAGGGGACGGGATGAAGTGGGCCAGATCAGCCCACTCATTTGCAGGCTGGTCCAGTAGGCAAAATTGAAACAAATTATGAAATTGTGCCCCAAATTTTGAAATAAAGTCCAAATACTTTCGGGAATTACCTGAAAATTCCCTAAAAATTGAAATTTGGCAATGAACCCCCCTAGAATTTATGAAAGTATTCCTGGCATTGAACTTTGCTATCATATTTAATATTTTAGCATCATGTACTAGAAAAAAGTTTCGTGAATTTATTTGAATTGATCCATGTCATGCAACACTCTTTGATTGCATAAAGTAATCTCTCTGCATCCGAATATGCATATGGCCGGCATTTTAAGCCATGAATTTGAAGAGTTGGCTTCCATGGCCAGAATTATATCACTTGGGTTTCGGACGTGAAAATTGTTCTTGGTGGAAAAGGACTCCGCACCGCCACTGGCATTGAAGTGGGAACCTTCACTAGTGCACAGAATAACCAAGCTCTGCACTTCATAAGGCATCACCCTGTCTCCTGTGCTGAAGTTTGATTACATGCCTGAAGAAAGTGCCTTTGAGCTTTGGGTTGCACTTAAGAAGTGGTTCAAGAAGCTTAAGTACTCTATTCTACCACAAGCACAGCAAGATTTGGCTCTTTTGAGGTTTGCATACTACAAATTCGTGTCTGATTATAAATCCGCATTTGCATAAGAATGTCACAAAACTCACTTTATGTGGGGTGAAGATCAAAGAGGAGGATAAAATTGAGAAAACTCTCTCTGCCTTTCTCCCTAATGCAGTTCAGAGTGCCTGCAACTATCGTTAGGGAAACTATACCGAATATAGTGAACTGATTGATGTGATGCAAGTCGCAGAAACTCAGGTTAATGTTCTTATGAAGAATTTCGCCTCACAGGCACCTGGAGCTGAGGTTCACGCCAATTGCTATCAGGGTAAGCAGCCTAAGGTGAAAGAAAGGACGATAGGGGAAAGGGGGAGCGTTTAGGGCGGAAAAAAAAGAATAAGTCCACTCAAGAACAAGAAATGCCCGCACCTAAGCCTTATGGTCAACAAGACCAAGTGTGCTTTAAGTGTGGAAAGTGGGTCATTGGTCTAGGATCTGCCGTGCCACGAAGCAGGAGATTGCTGAATATAAGGCCAAGCAGAAGGGAAAAGAAAAGGAAGCTCACTTTGTTGCTGTGAACAATGAATCCATGCAAGATGATGATCTCCTTGGAGATGAATTCATGGCGATGAAGGTTTCTAAATAAGGGCTCCCACCACCACCTCGCCCTGCAGACGTTCCTTCTACAAGCAATCCTGCTGGGGAAGATGAGGCCATGAAGAAGGAAATAGAAGAAATGAACACTTGTTTCGTTGAGTCTATTTAGTGTTTTATCGGCGACACTACTTAGAGTATTTCCATGTGCTAATATTTAGTAGACATTTGTGATCATTGTATGCATCCTGCTTTGCATTGTAAGCTCCTACGCGAGCATACTTTTAATTGTCGTGAATTGCATGTGAACCTTTTTTAGTATATGTGAAAGTTTGCATTATGAATTATGAATATGTGCCTAATTGAAAACTATATGAATATATATAGGTTTGTGTAGCGCCGAGATGGAGGGAATATGCACAGTTGATAGTGGCAGAACTAATAGCATATTGAGGCTAGGTATTTTCAGTCCATCCAGAAGAATGTTGGTAGCATAACCACTATTGCAGGCAGTGGATCTTGTGTTGTAGGCTCTGACCAAGCAACAATCATCCTGCCCAATGGTACTATTTTGCACATTAAAAAAGCATCATTGTACGTATACCCTAAATCTACCCGATGTCTCTTAAGTTTTAAAGACATTCGTGCCAACGGATTTCATGCAGAAACTAATGAACAAATTGGCAAATAATTTTTATGCATTGTGAAGCATGACGGATGTGAGAAAAGAATATTTGAAAATTTTCCTTCATTTGAAACTGGGCTATACCACACTATAATTTAGGCACCACACACATATACTTCTCTGAAAACTTCTTCCAGGACTGCTGAACTTTTCTCTCTATGCCATAATAGATTAGGCCATCATGGCTAATACGCTATTACATGTTTGCGCTAGTTTTTGTTCTTTCTGATGTGGAAACGGTCTTTCTCTACCCTTGGGAAATGAGTTTCGACGTATTGGGTGTATCTGTTTTTATCGAAGCTTTCATTTTCGTGCTTATCATAGTTGTTGGTTCAGTTTATGCATGGAGAAAAGGAGCCTTGGAATGGTCTTAACTAAATATTCAGAGAAAAAAAAGGGAAAAGGTTCCATTGAGACAACTATGAGTTTGATTGAGTTTCCCTTACTTGACCAAACAAGTTCCTATTCCATTATTTCAACTACACCAAATGATCTTTCGAATTGGTCAAGACTCTCCAGTTTATGGCCTCTTCTATATGGTACTAGTTGTTGTTTCATTGAATTTGCTTCATTAATAGGCTCACGATTCGACTTTGAAACTATAATGAAGAAAATAATTAACAACTCCCAGAGCCATAAAATTAGTGTAAAGAATTTTCCGAATCATGAAGATTTTGTATGCCATACATGTGCCACTGAGAAACTAATCATTAGGCCCTCGACCATAAAGGTGCAAGATGAAGTCTCTGTGTTCCTCGAGCGTATTTAATGAGACATATGCGGTCCAATACAACCCTTATCCGGCCTGTTCTGGTACTTTATGTTGCTCGTTGATGCTTTGTCGAAGTGGTCCAATGTAAGCTTGCTCTCTACTAGAAAAAACACATTCGCGAAGTTGATCTCGCAGATCATAAGAATTAACAATTCGTTCCTAGATCACCGCGTGAAGTCCATTAGATTGGACAATGTTGGAGAATTCATTTCGAAAACATTTGATGATTATTGCACTGCATCGGGAATTAAAGTAAAGCACTCAGTGCACCATGTCCATACTCAAAAAGGACTAATTGAAGCACTAATTAAAAGAATTAAATTCATAGCAAGACCACTCTTGCAAGGTTGTAATTTACCAAATACATGTTGGGGCCATTAAGTCCTTCATGCAGCAGCCATATTGAATTTAAGACCGTCATCACATAACATCAATCACCAATGCAGCTAGCATAGGTGATTGAACCGAAAAATTTCTCACTTAAGAAAATATGGATTCTTGGTGTATGTACTGATACCACCACCATAGCGGGCATCTAAGGGTCCATTACGCAAACCTGAGATATACGTTGGTTATAAGACCGCATCCATAATCAAGCATTTAGAACCCCCTGAATCAAAGTTTGCATATGACCCATTTCACTGATTGCATATTTGATGAGGATAATTTCCCGTCTTTCGGGGAGAGAAGTATCCTTTGGATGAAAAAAGTCGGTAAATGACGTGGCAAACCACAGGAATTCCCACGCATGATCCTCGTACTAATGAAGCAAAGGAAGAGGTCTATAAAATCCTCTACTTGCATAAATTAACAAATAAACTGCCTGATTACTTTTGTGACTCGAAGGGCATGATTAAGTCGCATGTGCCTGCACGCAATGCATCAGAGAGGGTAGAAGTGCCAAAGAAAATTGACACCCCTCAAACTGCTCAAAGGACTTCAGAAAAGAGAGCCGAGGATCTAGTTTCTCAACCTCGAATTACCCGGAGACGTCTAGGGAATAAGAGTGGTGAGAGCTTATCACAACCGGTCACAAAAGCACCATGAAAGAATAAGAAGGGGAGCCAATTGAGACTTGACGAATCTGGTGAGAAGCTTGCTAGCGAGGCACTCCTAGATTTGAATATACTGGATCTGAACGAACTGATGAATGAAGAAGAAGAAAGAGAAGCTGATAATGCGCATATCGGCAATAACAAACTAAAGGAACTTGCTCCTGTAATGGGAAATAGCGGAGAAGAGCAAGTTGATGTGCATGAAGCACCAATGAATGAAACACCCCATGACGAAATGGCCATAACTTTTGTAGAAACGGGAGAAATAATGAATCGAGCAACAACCAATGTCGACATATACTTTGCTAAAAAGATTGATGAATTAGTTCCCAATCCAGAGCCGACATCTCTATCTGAGTGTAAGCATGGATCAAATTGGGCAGAATGGAAAAAAAGAAATCACCGTAGAATCACTCTATCTAAATAAAAGAGAAGTGTTTGGGCCTGCATGTCCTAGACCGCTCGATGTACACCCTGCCGGGAAGTGGGTCATTTTTTGAAAGAGAAATGAGAATAATGAAGTAGTATGTAAAAAACAAGGTTGGTCGAAAAGATGGGAGCTCCGTGATTTTAGGATCGGGGGAAACTCATAGGCATTTCATGCTCGTCCCTCCCGGTCACGCCGTGTCCCTGCCTTTGGCGGTCGCTTCGGCGCCGACAAAGTGGGGATCCGGTAGGTGATCGTGGGGGGATGAGCCAGGAGCTTTGGTGGGAGGATCTGCGGCGAATACTCTTGGAGCAATAAGGTGTTTTTTTTTTCTTTCTTCGTTTTAGCCAGTAAGAGATGAGGATGCAGAGCACCAAGGGGGGATTGAATCCTTGTGTTGACGACGTTGAGAGGTCTAGATATCAAGGATGGTGAGCAATTTTTGTTAGTAGAGTCATGGAAAGGGGCAAGATCTAGGATGAGTCAGGGAGAATTCAAATGCAGGCAATTTCGAGGACGATGATGACAGTGATCGAAGATCGTTGTTCGATGCCTACCTCATGTGCAACCATGACGGGTATTTATGCTAGCACTACTATTGTTGATTTTGATCTTCCTTTCCGTCTCCCTATGTGGATGAGGCCAGAGGTGATGGTGACGACAGCAGCGCAGAACACGACGATCTTCGTTTTCAGTGATGGCGGTGTATGGAGAATCCCTAGATCTCTATGTTTTTTAAAGCCAGGTCCTTTATGTACTCAGTTGTAATTTGGCTTTTGGTCAGAGGCCTTTCTATAAAAAGAATATTTGATGGGCATGAAATATTATCCCTTTCTAAAAAAAAGCAAGGCTGGTTGTTCAGGGTTTCACTCAGTGCCCTGGAGTTGATTATGAAGAAACCTACTCCCCGGTCATGAGTGGCATTACCTCTAAATATCTCATCTCAATGACAATAAACATGAACTTAAGAATGAAGTTGATGGATGTAGTCATGACCTACCTTTATGGTAACCTAGACTCTGAATTATATATGAAGGTAGCTCACGACATACCAATCCTGAATAGAGAAAATAGATATTTGTATTGTGTGAAATTGCAAAAATCCATGTATGGATTGAAGCAGTAGGGGAAGAATGTGGTATAATCGATTAAGCGAATTCCTTATCAAGAAAGGCTACACAAATAATGAAGATTGTCCATGCGTCTTTATACAAAGATTCCATGATGGACTTTCTATAATTTCGGTTTACGTGGATCATTTGAATGTCATTGGAACAGAAGATGAAATACAAGAAGCAAGCTCTTATCTGAAATCTAAGTTTGAAATAAAAGATTTGGGTAAAACCAATTTTTGCCTAGACCTGCAGCTTGATCACGTGCCAGATGGAATACTCGTACACCAGGCTACCTACACCCACAAGGTGTTAGAAAGGTTTGGACATGAGAAGATGTACGCATCAAGAACCCCGATGGTAGGAAGGTCATTGCAACGAAGGTGATCGAGAGAAAGAAGAAGAAGAATGAGCCATTTTTCTCACCGGTTTTGACTCTCGAGCCTAGCAATGTGGTGGCTCCATTTAACTATTCTTTTTTATATATATAAAAAAAAATTATATAATTTTATTTAGATTGTACATGATATAGACCCTTTATAATAATTAGACATGAACTCTTATTTTTATTTTTATATTGAATTTACGTAATTTTTAATTGCATTTGTGGTTGATATATGGAGAGTTTTTTCTATTCATCTGACATGGATTCTTATTGCTATTTTTTATTTTTAAATTTGTACCCTTTTTTGTAATTGTAGCAGATATGATCTCTTTTATTAATGCAACATGGACACTTATTTCTATTTCTATTTCAAATTTATTTATTTTTATGTTTTTTTATTAGAGCCAATACGGTCTCTTTCTTTTAATCTGGCATGGGATCTTATTTTCATTATTTTAAATTCCAAGTATCTAATATTTTTTTAATCTAATTCTTTATAATCTGTCACTATTGAAATCAATGGTGTATATCTTTTCTTTTTCTTGATTTATTTAAAAATTTCTTTAATTAACATGATGACTCTGTTGGCTCGTATTTTAATTATGGGACCGGTTTGACATTAGACGAACGACTGAGAGTTATTTAACTCTCAATCGATTTTTTGGACATAGACCAGACATCTCCATAGGGAACATAAAAGATACAACAGAAGCATCTACGTATATGAAAAAATTGACTGAGATATCTTCAAAAATCAATCTTCTGATGATCAATACACGACAATGATACAGTAGTAGTTACTTGGATATATTCACCAAACAATCCAAACCATTTTGGAACCAAATTTATAACTCTTTGTTTGGCTCTAGTTTTTGGCTTTGAAGTTTACGGTTTAACTTGGATTCAAACAATTTATCTTATTGATTGTCAGCGAAAAAATAAAAATGATGCTTTAAAGGGGCATAATAGAACTCTAATTTATTTGTCATTTATCCGGAATCTAAAGTGAAGGTTCAGATCTTGGGATGTCAGCCTCATATTCAACCGATTTTTTAATGCATTCAAGTGATTATAATGTATCGAAGATTATTTAATGTCAAATAGATGATCCGCGCCAATTGGTGAGCCTAATACATGGGTAGGGGGCCAGCGGTCTCGTAGAATTCCATGTGACTCCTCGTCAGAAAATTGGATTTTGAATAATCACGAATCACATTCAAATTCAGCTAGAATAAGATTTGAAATATAATTGAACGAATCAAATTCAATTCGAGGTAACCAAACATGACAATGAAATTAAATCATCCAAAACATCAGAACCTATTTACAGTATGTTATTGCGATATAATAATGGCTGACAGCCCATCCAAGACACTCTTTTGCATAATACTTCCTCCAGTTAAACAGAAATAGTGGAATTCCAAAATTTCAAAAAATTAACTAAAAGAGAAGTGATAAATAAGCATAGTCGAGGTGTGCAGTGTGCTAGTCTTGACTAGCCGAGGATACCTGTCTATATGAATCGTTGACGAGTCGAAGATGTTATACTTGTAGGATCTTAAGAGTTTATAACCCACTCTAAATATAATTTCAACAAAAAATAGTGGTCAAAACACAATATCATTAACCCTATAAAAATCTATCTATCTACTTGTGTATATATAAAGCAAAAAAAACGAAGCCACCACATTCATCCTAAGATCATAGAAATACCCACGTTAATAGATAATACTAGTCATTTCCACGTTAATTAGAAAAAAGAAAGATCTACATCGTTGAATGTGGATAATTATATAAATCTAGCGGTAATATTGAAAATCATTAAAAATAAAAAGGTCTAGATCGTTGTATGTATATAATATTATGTAAATTTAGTAGTCACTATTGAAAAGATATAGATCGTTGATTGTAGATAAAATTATACAAATCGAGCAGGCAATATTGAATCACCCAAATTAGATTACAATGGTATAGATCAATTGTGTTAATTCATGACAAATAAAATAATCCATAGAAGGAAATGGAGCCACCATATTAATTCTAAAATCTTAAAAATTCCAACATTGATAAAAAAATATTAGAAAATTCCACGTTAATTAGAAAAAAGAGAGATTTACATCGTTGAATGTAGATAATATTATGTAAATCTAGCTATCAATATTAAAAATCAGAAAAAAGAAAAACATCTACATCGTTCAACGTGGATAATATTCTGTAAAGCTAGCTATCAATATTGAAAAAGATCTAGATCGTTGATTGTGGATAATATTATGTAAATCTATCGATAAATATTATGCAAATCTAGCGGTCAATATTGAATCACCCAGATTAGATTATAATGGTATAGATCAATTGTATTAATTCATGTCAAATAGAACAATCCAAATAGAAACCTAGCAAATAGACTTATACGAATTCATATAGAATAATCCAAAATAGAAACCTAGTCAACAAACTTATACAAATTCGTGCCGCAGCTGCGTTCACGCACAAACAAATTATGCTTATCACCAATAAAGAAACATATTAAAAATAAAAATAGTAAATATATTTTACTAAACTAGCCGTGCAAATGCGCAGGACACTATGCTCGCCATTGTATTAAAACAAAGTTAAAGGGAGCCACCGCATTAATTCTAAAATACTATAAATTAATATGTTAACCGGAAAGGAAAACAACTGCACCGTTGATTATTGTTGGTCCGAATTATAACGGTTTAGATTGAAAGTTACAGTAAGAAAATAAAAATAATTATAGAAGAGCTCATATAAAATACGAGGTTAGAAAAGATGTTGATATCAAATACGATATCTAACTGCACAAATGCTTGGAACGCCTTTGCTAATTCTGAAAACCACATAGTTTTTTTCTTATGATGCAGTAATTCACACGTGACAAGGCGCCTTTTCATTTCAGTCCACGATATATACCATGGTAAACATAAGCTATCCTTAATTTTCGTTAGCTAGTTGTAATCATTTGTTACAACTAATAATATACAGAATGTTATAACTAATAATATGCAGCACAAACTTGACATTTTAGGCATTAACACGGTTTTCAGAATCCACTTTTGAATACTGAATACCAACTACTCTTCACTTTTGATTCTAACTACTCTTGCAAATGCAATTATTCTTCTAACAGGAATCATGATCGATCACATGAGAACAGCTCCAGGCCCCTCCAGCGCCCGCCCTGCCGCGGTGCCGCACAACCAGCGGCAAAACGGCAGCAGCAGCTGCGCAGCTAGCGCTGGACAGCAAGCTTCCAACCCAAGCGCACATCCGAAAGACTTGGCCAATTTGGGTAGGGAGGAAGGGAGGGAGGGAGCGTACTCCCCCACAGACCACAGTCTCCACCCGCATCCGCCAACCGAGCCGCGCCCAATTAAAAGCTCGCGCTAGGCCGCGAGCGCGGGGGCATGGACCACGGACGATTTCGGATTCCATCAATGCCGCGCGCGCGCAAGCGCACCAGTGCAGCGCGCCCCCACGGCCGCGCGCGCGCGCGGCGGCAGGCGTCCTCGCCGCGCTCGCCGGCCGGTCCCCGGCGACGCTACGCGCGCGGCACGGCGCCGTGGTCCACGGCGACGATCCGTCCGTCCAGCCGTCCCCGGCCGCTGCCCCCACTATGCTTTCCTGCCCCTCTCCCCCTCTCTCTATGTAAGATTTGTGTGCAGTAGAAAACAAAGTTTGCACCCTTCAGATTCTGCATGACCACAGGGGCAGGGGCACGCCGCGGCCAGGGCAGGGCAGGCCGTGTGTGTGCTCTGCAGCAGCAGCCGCACTGGAAGTGGCCATCGAGGAGGGGCTTCAATAATGGCGGCACGGCCAAAAGTACAACACGGGGACGCGCCGGGAAACACACACACACACACACACACCAAGCTCACTACACACTATCCGGCTACACACTACCCCGCCGGAGCCGGCGCCGGAGACGACGAGGGCGACGCGGTGGCACGCAGTTCCGGGGAAAAGACCACCCCTGCATGGCGCGCATGCTAACGCTAGAAACAAGAAAGGCCGCGAAGGAAAGGACCAAAAGAGATCACCGGAATTTTGATTTTCCTCTCATTCTTTCTCCTCGCAGTGAGCCCTTTCTTCCGAAAGAAAAGGGAGAGGGACCTCGCAAGGCTGGCTCCCGGACGGTACGGCCGGCCGTCTCCTCCTTTCCGGGCGTGGAGCCTATATTACCTTGCAAGCCGCGCCACTGCCGATGCCAATGCAGCCTCTTCGTCCTCGTGTTGGTAGCAAGCATATCGTATGGTGCGGGCGCCATGAGCGGGGCTGCGTGCAAGCTAGCCATTAGCCAAAGCTTGGGGGTTGGGAGCTGGAGAGTGGAGAGTGCTGGAGCTCGCCGTGGTGGCCAATGGCGGACACCAGAGCGAGCGAGCGCAATGAATGCAACAGCCGCGCCTCTCATAAAAGCAGAAAGGTCGAAGATGCCCGAAGTAAATGGCATCAACACGATGGAAGGAGGATGGGCAGCAACAGCAGCAGTAAAAGAAAGGACGGGGCTTCATTCAATTCACATAGTCCAATTAAAAGTCGCTAGCCGCTGCATTCCACAAATGAGCGTAGGATGCTGAAGAAGACGATGCATCAATGCTGAGGACACAGTGAGATCACCCACACACTTCTGACCAATTGGAAAGAAAACAAAACGAGGGAGAAATCTTGAGTACAATTGTAAATGGAGTGGATGGATCGTAAACAAACTTGAGCAGCATGGATCATGGAAGCAAGGGGGAAGGGAATGCAACAGTGGTTGGAAGGGAGCCGACATCTCTGAATCCCATCTGCCCTAGCTGTAGCTGAAGCTAGAGGAATGGCCGGACCCATGAGTAGTAAAATTATCGCGGGTATCTCAAGTCCCAAGCACAAGAAATATAGGGGGGAAGGATGAAACAATCCATGCAACCCAAATCCCCAGGTGGGAAATTTCATATGGCAAACACAAAAGCGAAGGAGTACATTCCCAAGATCCAAACCGGCAGATGGCCATGCCTTCCTCTCCTTCCCAACAACAACCAACGTCATTCGATCATCATCATCGTCATCAAATCTAGGAAACAACAATGGCGACACAGGCCCAAAGAACCACAATGAAATAGAATAATAAACGGAGAAGAAAGAGAGAGAACACAAGAGGCGGCCCGTTAATCAGCCACCACCTCCTCGATCCCTCCTAGCTAAAAAAACCAAACAAGAAGGCAAAGAAATGGCTAAGCCGCTAAAGAAGATGAATAATACGATGCGAGTACCTAGCACCGGGATCAAGCTAGCTAGAAGCTCGTCATGGCTTCTTGCCGAGAGTGTGTTTGTTGTTGTGCATCCAGACCTTGAGCACATGGCGCTTGACGCACACCTCCTCGCAGAACTGCTGCACGGCGGCCTCGTCGTGCTTCTGGATGCGCCACCCCAGCCGCTCGGCGAAGGCCAGCATCTTGTCCTTCTGCTCCTGCGTGAACTTGGTGCGGAATCGCTTCTTGCCGGAGCCAGAGCCGGAGCCGGACGGGCCGGCCGAGCCGAGGGACATGCCGACCATGGGCCCCAGCATCATGGGGCCGACCATGCCAGACATGTTATCGCCGTCGTCGCGGCCGGAGTGGGAGGTGGAAGGGAGCGCGAGCGGCCGCGGGGTGTGCACAGCGGCAACGGCGGCGGCGGCCGCCGCCGCCATCTGGTGCTGCTGGTGGTGGAGGTACCCAGCCGGGGTCCTGTAGTAGGGGGAGAACTGGTGGTGCGGCGCGGCGCCGTACGCGGTGATGGCGGCGGGGGACACGGCGGCCGGCTCGGCCGCCCCGGCGCCGGTGGGGGAGTCGGACTCCTTGCGGTGGAAGTTGCGGTGGCAGCCGCAGGCAGCGCAGCGGAGCGCGTCGATGGAGCCCTCCTCGCCGGCGGCCATGAACTCGCCGCAACCGTCCACGGCGTGCCCGCCGATGCCGACGGCGTGGTTCTTGAGGCACTCCCGGTACCTCGCGCCGCCAGCTCCACCGCCGCCACTCCTAAACCGCCCTTCAGGATCCCCCGGATTGGACCCCCCACCTCCCCCCACTCCCAGCCCCTGCTGCGCCGCCGCCGCCGCCTCGTAGCTGGAGCTCACCGGCATCGGCACCATCTCCTCGTCGCCGTCGCCGTCGCCGTCATCGTGCTCGTCGAAGTCCATCGTCGCCGGCTCACGCGGCCGTGGCCGGAATCCCCCCTCTACTGCCTCTGGGATTTCTTGGGTGGTCTTGGCAAAGCTTAAGGAGAGCTTAGGGAGTAATAGGGTAGCAGAGAGCGATAAGGGAAAGAAAGAGGTGTACTAGCGAGTGTGATTGTGTGAAACTGTGAACTGTGTGAAGTAAACCGTGGACACGCACCAATGCGGCAGAAGCAGCCGCAGCGGCAGCAGGCTGCAGTGCAGGCAGGCAAGCCGCTGTTGTGCCCTTGCTGATGATGTAAAAACACAGCCTTCTCACTAGTTCTGTGAGATGCGCACCTGTCGCTGCGTGGCATGACGGCGTTGCTTTGCTTGCTCCGCTATATCTTTCTTGTCTAGCTCACTCTCTCTAACCCTCCCGTGTCACTGTGCATGCTGCTGCTCTTTTCGAGGGACCTTGGCTCCAACCCGTTTTAAAAATGGGCTTAGAATTCTCGGTTTTATTGTGACAGTGGCTTCGTTCGTATCTGAAGTTTCTTAGTATTTTTTTCTCGTACAGTGTGTTCAAATCAAACAAAATTTGCTAAAGCATGAATTCTTTTTTGAGGAAATAAAGTATGAGATCTTGGCAAGGCGTCATGGCCGTGAATACGGCTGCCATTTGTGGACTAGTATTCGTTCGTGTGGTACAAGTACAACTTCAACTGCTGTGCTAGCCAGTAAACCAAGAATGTCAAAGACAAACAGATCGGAAAGACATTATTGTTGGCCTACGAAACTTTGTGATCGTCTACCGCTGTATATGCGTATGCATGGCCATACAAATGGTCGTGAAGGTTGTATCGTGGTATCCACCCCAGTCAGCTTCTCGATGGTCGTGAAACAATGGCGATGCTACCAAACAAGTAGCTGAATCTCTTCCCTTGTCAAACCACGCCAATCTGTTTTGTTTTGTCGTAGTATTTCGACTAAAACGTCAATAGAGAAGGTGTTTCAAAACAGTGTTCCCATCAAATGTACTAAGAATTGTGAAAGAGAATTTATAAAGGTACTTACCCCAAGAAATAAGTATAATTCGGGTATGCAATATACGTTAAAGACGTGTGTCTCTCTCTATATAGAGAGAGACACGACATTTGTCAATGGTTTCGTTTGCAATATACTACGTCCGATAGTGTTTAAGCAGAGGGAGTTCTCGGGCGCAACGTATTGTGTGCCACCAGACGGAGATTGATGGCGCCAAACTGCGTCTGGTGCGCCATCAAACTAGATCCGATGGCATTGAACTCAAGGTCTGATGATGTGGCATGTCGTGTGTGTTTTGTTCTGCACTCCATCGGACTAGGTCTTGTGGGTTTTTTTGTGTCCGTAGCATCCCACAGGATTGAGTCCGGTGGCGTCAGATCGAGTCTAATTGTAACATGCTAAATTTTAAACCCAAAATTTGGCATGTTAATTATTTTTAAATCATGATTAAAGTATGTTTGTATCAAATTAAAATTTTATTAATTTTATGAAAAGATAATATGCCAAGGTAATTTCTATAATAATTATTGTTTAACCAATGCATGACCATGTTTAAAAATCAATTTCCATTGACTTTGGAATGATATCCGGGAAAATTACCATATTTATGGTGTGCCTCTAGCTAAACAACTCCCTGAGCTCTTTGTTGTATGTCGCCTTAAGAAATCAACCATCAACACATTCTTCTCTGTCATTACACAACAAGAAGAGATCTGTTTATGCCAACGACTTGGAGTTATTCTTATGGTTAGTTTTGTTTAATTAATTAAATCGCAAAGCCTTCATCTTTAAAAGATATTTGGAATGGACGTGTAGCATACTACCTTTGTAAGGTAAATATTGAATAAACCTTGTTACACCATGTTAGGGTTTACGCCAATACAAAATCATAAACGACACGAGGAGACACCATGTTTGATAACACGGTTCGGCATTGCTACCTACGTTTGCGGGGCTCTGACTATGGGCGCTTCTCCCCAATCCATAATACCACAACATACCGGCTGACCTGGTCACGACAAAATGCCAACCTCTAACCTGCTCTTGCCTATGCTATTATTATGAATTCGTTGTCTTGTTTATATCAGGGTTGACTCCCTTTATATAGTGGAGGCCTGTCTAGAGTCCGACTCCAATTCTAAACCAACCCTATCTATTATAACACAAAGTTCATGTAACCTATTTGTACATATATTCGACACACAACCTAACACACCTGTTCATCCAATACCCAATTGCAGAAGCCATTTGGTTTCTCTTAAAGATTGCCATCCTTCTGATATCTAAAGATTGGACTGCTATGAACAAAGCTTTACCTTATTTTAATCTCGAGGTCCAGTCCTTCTACAAGGAGATACTCTCTCTTGTTTGCTGACATATTTGGCTGTAGAGAAACATAAACATTTTCAACTCAAATTCACAACCTTCATTGGTCACAGTCTTTAAGGGCTAGTTCTTTAGGGCTTTACGGCTTAACAGCTTATTGGCTTATCTTCAAACAAAAAGAGCATACCCTTCAGATTTTTTGGTTTGTTTTTTCGTTGTCTCAAAAGTATGTCCTAACACTTTAAAAAGCATGTCAAACATTTCTCGAGAAAGTCTATCTTGAGAAGCTTTCAAAGTTTAGCCATTTAACCATTCAGATCAACCCAAAAGAATAGACCCTAAAAAAAATCTGGTTGCACATAGAAAGATCACAACTGTCTTTGTTCAACCAGTACAATTCCCTCAGCTTAACACAGAGCAAATTCAGGTGGCCCTCTATAATAATGTAGCAGATATAGAGTGGCTACTGGAGGAAAGTAATCTTTAAAAGGATAGTGCAACTTGTGAAGGAATATTTAGAAGGGTGAATAGAGAGGACACAAATAATATTTTAGAGGGAAAATATAGAGGGGCCGTTGAAGTTGCTACAAGGTTTCAAGTTATACTCCCTGATATTTGATCGTGGAACACATTCCGTCTGTTGGAAGCCGACATTTGCGCATATCTAACTTTACTCTTTTCTTACAGAACTCAAAAGTTAGTAAAATGTGACATCAGTTGGTATGCTTAGTGCATTGATCAAAAGAATTTCTGGCTTGTACTTACGAAGCATAGGTGGACATTACAGTTTCAATTATACTTCAAAAGGACGGACGTGTGCTCTCCTTGTTTTCTCAACAGCTGATTACACAACAATAGCGCATGCCTGGAGTACCCGACGCCGTGGTGTTCGGCACAACCTGAACCAGGGACACTGGTGTATCCAAGCCTGCCGCGCGCCAAATCTTCCAGGAGTCCCATGAAACGTGCAGAGTGTAGGCCAACGTTCACCGTACGTCCCAACCGTGGAAAAGCCCGTGCGTCGCGCGCCACCGTTGCGTCGCGTCAACCGTGGAGCGCGAACCGGGAGTGCCGCGTGCGCGGCCGTCTCCCTCGCCGCGCGCGCGGTCCGTGCTAGCTCCCCGCCTGCCTCGTACATTGGATGTAACGGCAGAACCAGATTTTATTTTTTTCCTATTGAGCATTCCAAAATTGAAAAAAAAATCAACTATATGTAAAAGCATATATAACACCGAACGCTATTTTTTTTTGTGCACATGATTGTTTTTTACCTTTGAATCGTTACATATAGGTAATTTTCTCAATTGTTTTTTTTTTGAACACACAAGAGCATGGATACGCTTTTCTAATAATGGAATTTCATTCCAGCTTGTACATCATATATACGATATACAAAGCCCGACACAAAGTCATAAATGTTGTGATAAAAAAAATAGCATCTCAGAAAAAATAAACCAAAAGTCCACAAATTCTGTAACTATATCACATTGAATAAATTAGAGTAAAATGCACCGGCGGCCCTCGAACTTGGCATGAGGTGTCATTCCGGTCCCCGAACTCTGAAACCAACTATTCGGGTCTCTGAACTTGGCACGGGGTGTCATCTAGGTCCCTAAACTTGGCAAGGGGTGTCATCCAGGTCCCCAAATTTAAAAAAATTTATAAAAAAATCTAAAAAAATCTAAAAAAAGAAAAAACATATAAATTTTAGAAAGTCATTAAAACATAAAAAACAAGTATACAATATTTAGAAATATCATAAAAACAGAAGAAAAAAACTTATAAAACTATGGGAAGATCATAAAATCATAAAAAATTTGAATGAAAAATCTTTTATGATCTTTCAAGATTTTTCATTCAAAATCATAAAACCCTGCTACGATTTTCATAAAAAAGTTATTAGTTCAAAAGAACATTTTCTTTAAAATGATCTTTTATGATTTTGAAAATCGTGGCAGGGGTTTTCTTATTTTGAAAAAGATACAAAATTTTAAAAAATATACAAAATTTTGTATATTTTGTAATGTTTTAAGAGTAAAATTTTACTATGCAAAAATTAGGATAAATCTTCTAAAACTATGAGAAAATAATCAAATTTTTAATAATTTTATGATCTTTCCATAGTTTTATAAGATTTTTTTTTATGATATTTCTAAATATTGTATACTTGTTTTTGAATGTTTTAATGACTTTCTAAAATTAATATTTTTTTTCTTTTTTAGATTTTAAATGATTTTTATAATTTCATTTGAGTTTGGGGACCTGGATGACATCCCCTGGCAAGTTTAGGGACCTGGATGACACCCCGTGCCAAGTTCAGGGACCCGAATAGCTGGTTTTCTGAGTTCGGAGACCGGAATGACACCCCTGCCAAATTCAGGGACCCGAATAGCTGGTTTTATGAGTTCGGGGACCGGGATGACACCCCCTGCCAAGTTTGAGGGCCGCCAATGCATTTTACTCAATAAATTATTAGCCTGTATGATTATGTCTTGACCCCTGTCTCATTTTTTGCAATAGCGACGAAACTTGATTTCCATTCATTCAAACAAAAACATTATTACAGCTAGCCTTTTTACATGACTATCTTTCTTATCACCGCACACTTCTTCCTCATCATTTATATTTGGGCTTGGATGCCATGCTCTCCCCCTCTTCTAGTTTAGATTCTGCTTGCCTTTTACATGATTCTCTTTCCTATCACTACACACTTCCTTTCTTATCATTTACATCTGGACTTGGATGTCGGATTCGGTTCCCCCTCTTTTAGGTTGGACCTCCCTGGCTCTGGCGTGGGGCTTGCTTGTGGCTCATGTTCCCCCGCTTCCCTTGGCTTCGCTTGGACTCCCCATTCTAGCTTACTCCTGGCTCAGGCTTGGAAGCCGAACTCGGCTTTCCCTCTCTTCTAGCTTGGACTACGCTCCTCTTTTGGCTCTAGGTTGAGAATGGACGCCAGACTCAGATCCCCCTCTCTCTAGCTCTAGCTAGCCTCTCTTCTAGATTGGACTCCCCTTCTCTCTGAGTTTCGGGGCTTTTGATGCCTAGATCGGCTCCCCCTCCTCTTTTGGCTCTAAGCTTGGACTTGGACGTTGAACTCGGCTCCCCGTCTCCTATCTTGAACTACCCTTTTCTTTGGTCAACTCCCCTTCTCTTTGGCTTTGTCTAATTCCCCAGAAATCCCAAAAAAGTGTGAGAAGCAGGGGTTTGAACCCTCCCAACCTATATCTCACATAATTGGGATGCTACCAGCTGAGTTACGCTCATTTATCTTACTCTTGGTTCATAAAGACACTGAGATATGAACACAGAGTAAGACAAGCCACTAATGAGAAAGTTGTACACGAAGGAGAGGGATGTGTTCGTGGTGAGGTGTGGAGGGAAGGAACGAGTGACGAGGGATGTGTTCGTGGTGAGGTGTGGAGGGAAGAAACGAGTGACAGTGGCAGAGATAGAGGGGTGCTGGCAGGGGCCCGACTCCTCTCAAGAAAAATGCAAAAACCCTAGAACTAATTAATATTGTTTTTAAGTCATAACAAATTAGACATCTAGGCGACTAATTAGCTAGTCTAGCAATTCTAGTGCATATGTCCAACTTAGGTCTAACGCTACTAGTAATTTTACAATGTTTGTAATTATATGATGAACTTAGGGAGAGATTGCGACTTTCCATAGTGCGAATTTAGAAAATAGCGAAAATAGATAATGCAATTGTTATGCTTTGCCATATAATTTTAGGTGCAATTTATATATAAAATTTAGTATAGTATTATGGTAATTGATTTATATTTCATCTAACCAACCAGTAATCTAGTCGTACGTCACCCGTTCGGGTAAAACACAATGCGTAAAGAAATTGGACGGTGATTCGTTCATTTCTATTACCCTTTGTGGAAAATGACCCCGAATTGTCCAGTGGACAGCCAATGTGTGGCGCCCCAATGGACAGCTCGCGAATGGCCACTTAGGCGTGTGTCGTTGTGGTGTCAGTGGGTTCGAGACAAAATTTTGATGGCATGACTATAGTTCTTCTGTGCATAACATAAGTGCTATTAAGCTGGATTTCAGCTTTTTAGCCATCGTTGCACTAGGAGAACTATAGGGTTATGCTGCCGAAATTTTGTCTCGAACCCACCGACACCACAACGACACACGCCTAAGCGACCATTCGTGTGTAGGTTTAGAAGCCTTCCTAAGCCTATTGTGAAACCCTAACGTGTAGCTTCCCGTGTCAAGAGCGATGGATGAAGAGAGGAGTTGGATGTACGATGAATGAAGATCGAACGGACAACATTCATATGAATGGTATGAAAAGGCCAATGCATTTGTCGATAATGCTTTCAAGGCCACCCCAAACCCTGACACGGCGTAACTTCATTGACCTTGTACAGTGTGTGGAAACTGTAAAAAGAGAAAACGGTACAACATGGAAATGCATTTATGCAAAAGTGGGTTTAAGGCCGGTTATCATCGTTGGGTTTATCACGGTGAGAATGGTTGTGCTCATGCCGTCCCTACTCGTCCCGACGAAGGATTTGATGGAATTGACAGAATGCAATATATGATAGATGATTTTGGCCATGATTTTGATGATGAGCAGGCAACTACCTCTATGACCGAATTCTTAACCCTTTTAGAGTCTTCCAAATAGTCTTTACGTGATCAAACTACCGTGACCCTGCTCTCTATCATAACACGGATGATGGCTTTGAAATGCAAGTATAACTTCTCTATCAATTGTTTTGATGAGTTGTTAGGATGTTTAAGCGATGCCCTTTCGGAAGGACATAAGATGCCCCCAAGTTGGTACGAGTGTAGGAAACTGCTTACTGGTCTGGGATGGCTTACGAGAAAATAGATTATTGTCCGAACCATTCCATGTTGTATTACAAAAATGAGGTTGCGAAAAATATGTGTGATCATTGTGGGGAGTCTAGATATATCGAGATCGTCGACTGTTATGGAGAAAAGAAACAAACGAAGGTGGCGAGAAAAGTATTGTGGTACTTTCCGTTAAAGAAACGACTGCAACAGTGTTTTATTAGGGTGGAGACCGCGCAGCAGATGAGGTGGCATAAGGAGGGTAAACGTGCAAAACCCGGTATGATGATTCATCCGGCTGATGGAGAAGCGTCGCAACACTTTGATAGGCTGTATCCGGAGTTCGCAGCGGATCCCAGGAACGTGTGGCTTGCACTTGCCACTGATGGGTTTACGCCTTTCAATATGATGGCTACATCATACTCATATTGCCCAGTTTTTAGCATCCCTCTGAACCTCCCGCCATCAATTCTAATGAAAGAAGTGTTCATGTTTCTTTCTTTAATCGTGCCTAGACCAAAGAATCCTGGAAAAAACCTAGATTTGTTTATGAGCCCATTGATTGACGAGCTGAAGGAGTTGTGGGAAGAGGGTGCCCCGACATACGATAGAAAACAAACAGATCTTTCTGTATGAGGGCAGCCTACATGTACTCAATACATGATTTTTCCCCTTACGGTATGTTCTTCTGATGGAGCACACATAGGCGGCTTAGTTGTTCTGTGTGTTTGGATGATACAGAGGTATTCCAGTTACGATTTGATGGCAAACCTAGTTGGTTTGACTGTCATCGAGCATTTTTTTGAAACCGGGACATCCATTTCGGAAGCAGAAAAATATGCTCCGTAAGAACATACCAGTAAAAAAGAAAAAACGTGGTCATATGGGTATTGCGATCATAAAGGAATGGCATGCCAAATTGGTTCATAATCAGAATGGAGCTTATGAAGATTATGGTATCTCACATAATTGGACACACAAGTGTTGCATATACTCTCTTTCATATGTAAATGATCTTATTTTGTCGCACAACATTGATGTGATGCATCAAGAGAAAACGTAGCAGAGGCCATCTATGGTACAAACTTTGATATAGCTGAAAAAAGTAAAGATAATGCGAAAGCACGACGAGATTGTCAGGAGATATTGATCGACCGTCAATGAATATGGCTGAGGGGGAAAAGAAGAAGCCAAAAGCTGCGTATTGCTTAAAAGTCTCGCAAAATAAGGAGGTATTACTTTGGTTTCAGAATAGTCTAAAGTTTCCCGATGCGTATGCGTCAAACTTTGGGCGATGCGTGAACATCACTCAAAGGAAGATAAATGGAATGAAAAGCCACGACTTTCACATATTCATGCGAGATCTCTTACCCGTCGTATTACGAGGTTACGTACCTGAAGATGTCTAGAAAGCGCTCAGTGAACTGAGTTTTTTTTACAGAAAGATATGTGCTAAGGACATCAATAAGGATGATATGATTAAGGTTGACGATGATATCGCGATGCTCGTATGCAAGTTACAAAAGATTTATGTTCCCAGATTTTTCAATCCAATGCAACATCTGCTCGTGCATCTACCATACGAAGCTCGACTTGGGGACCAGTACAATGTAGATGGATGTATCATATAGAGCGGCGACTAAAAATGTTAGAGCAAGTGTGAAAAACAAAGCACGCGTTGAAGGCTCAATAGCCGAGGCATACCATGTCCAGGAGATTACTAATTTCACCAACAAATACTTGGCAATAGATAAAAATGTGAATATTCAGATACCGAGGTACCGCCCAGTCGATCGAAGAGTTCAGTCTGAGTTAAGAATTTTTCAGGTGCAAGGCCGGGCGGTAGGTAAGCATCTGACCCGAGACTTATCAGGAGATGAATGAGTTGTCGCATTATTATATATATTCGACAACATCGAAGAGTTGGCAGCTGTACGAGACGAATTTGTCCGAGCCGAATGGAAAGGAAGTCGACAGCCAACTGCTGGTGAAAGAACCCAACTCTTGAGAACGGGTACTGGACATGGGCGACCGAATTTCTTAGCATGGTTTTGGAAACAAGCGGCTATTGATGCTAGTTTACAAAATTATCTTCGTCAAATGTCGCGTGGATGCATGAGACCTGTGAAAGTTCATAACCGTTACGATATAAACGGTTTTCGATTTCGTTCATCCACACATGAGCAGCCAAAGCCTGATTTGCGATCGGTAAACAGCTGTGTCTTATGCCAGGGGGAGGATGGGGTTGACTATTACGGTATAATCAAAGAGATAATCGAACTTGTATTCGAAGGAAGTAAAGAGCTCTCAGTAGTTCTATTTCGTTGCCTGTGGTTTGATCCATATGATGGCGTCCGACGTAAACATGACATTGGCTTAGTTGAGGTAAAGCACACTTCCAGACTCAAAGGATACGATCCATTCATTCTTGCAAACCAGGCAGAGCAGGTGTATTATGTCCCCTATTCATGCCAAAAACCTATAAATGCAGTGTTAAGGAAGATTTGAAGTCGTGGTGGGTTGTGTTTAAGGCTCGTCAGCCAGGCAGATTGGTAGACCCAACAACCGATGATTACAAGGGTCCAACACAGGATCACCAACTGAACACCACAATGGTAGTCGATATTGGGTCGGAACTTAACGAACTACAATCAGTTGAAGACCCGGATGTCGAAGAAGAACAAGAAGAACATGAGGTTCAAGAAGACCCAGATGTCGTGGGATTGTTAAACGAAGATATTATGGATGTCGACGACAATTACTGCTAGATATTATAAATATCCGAGGTTACATGTGCCTACTAAAATATCTTACTTTCAATTATTTATCAAGATTTGCATTATTTATTTGACTAACTATTCCTTAATTTTCAAATGCAGGATATGCCGCCGCGCAGTTTCGTCAACCCCCGGCGGCATGCACAGGAGGAGGAGGAGGAGGCCTCTGAGCCCGGGCAGGAGCTAGCTCTGACACAGGAGAGAGGAGCTAGTGCGTCCGGGGCAGGAGATAGCCAGGGAGGGTCGTCCTCTCAGGCAAGTAGGAGGAAAAGGGGCCAAACAAGGTGAGGGCCGCACCGCCTCAGCAGTCTAGGCGACCGGCGATCCAGATTGATAGCGACAGGTACATATTTTTGTAGCAAATAGCAAATTACTTTTTATACATTGTCGATTTTAATTATATAAACCTGTCACACCATTTTTTAATGTGCCGCAACATGTCCACGGTCGATGTCAACGAGAGGCACCAGCTTGAGACAGCGCTTGGCACCCTGGCGCGACAGTACTATCCTGTGATAATAACCTAGGACGGGACAGCAAGACCAGCGTACAGCTGGGACGACTATAGGCTAGCCCCGCATGGGGATAGCATTGCCGCGGATCAGGTCATCCGCGAGTTTTGGGTAAGATACATAATAAATCAAACATTTATTTATTTTTACTTCTAACCATATCTGTTGTTATACCCTACTTCAGCTCAGGTTCGCTCCCCAGAAGGGACTTCAGCAACTGATTTTGCTCCTGTCATCGAGAGGATGGCGAAGCAGTGGGTACAGGACATGATGTCCAATGCCCGTGTCACGACCGTTAAGGAGTATCACAGGTGAGTAGCCTAACCTCACAATAAATTTAAGTTTGATGTGTTCATTTCTAATTTCCACCTTTCCCTGTTTTTGTAGGAGACAGGAGCAGCAAAACCTCACGGCCCAGGCGGCTCGTCAGTTGTATTTGACGGCCGGTCAATACAACCAGGTCCGTCCTGAGTGGTGTCAGGAGGACGCCTGGGAAGTTATTGGTAGAAAGTGGGACAGCCCCGAGTGAAAGGAGAAGTCAGAAAAAGCAAAGAAGAATAGGGGCGTTAAAGACTATAAATCTAACACCGGGAGGTAGTCGATCGCACAGTTGGGAAAGAAACTGGTAATATAAAAAATTTTACTCGTCATCGCTTTAGATTGTCGTACTAACACATGTCTCATCGTATTACAATTTAGTTGGTGAAGACGGGGGTTAGACCCACCCCGATGGACGTGTGTAAGCAGGCCCACACGAAAAAGGCGCCGCCTGGTGGACAACCGACATTGGATCCCCATGCATATCTCTGGCTGGTAAGTGTCGACAAGATTGTTCAATACAACTATCTTATATTCATTATATGTTTGATTTTGACTATCACAACGGTATGTAGGAGCGTTATAAGGACGCTTATAGAGAGGAGCACGGGAAGGAGAGCAATCCAGATGAGGCTCCCCTCGATCCACATGTGATTCATAAGCACATGGGGGGCAAGGCTCACGGGCGGCTGGCGATCGGTGGCGACCACCTACGATAAGATCTCTTTCGTACACTTGTATATTATGATTGCAAAACTGACTGCTATATTATACATGTTGCAGGTCTTCAGAATATATGCCCGAGGTTCGGGCTAGCCAGAGCGACGGTGAGACCCGTCGTCAGTTTGAGGAGCGCCTGCAGAGGGAGAGGGAGCAGCAACAGAAGAGGCACGAGGAGGAGCGGGCCCATGATAGAGAAATGATAAGGGCCATGCAGGAGAGCCTGAGAGCAGCGCAGGAGGAATACGACAAAAGGCTTCGACAGCTTGAGGCGTTAGTCGCTGGGGTAACACATTCGCACTTCAATTCTTTTCAATAGATGCATATCTTATTAGGTTTACTAACGAAATGAAATATATGTGCAGGCCGGTCCAAGTGGTCACACGGGGCTTGCAGGCAGCTCCTCGAGCCAGGTGGGGACTGCGGGTCCCTATACAGGTGGCCCGCCTGTGTACGGTAGCCACCTAGCCCATCCAGGCACCTATGTTGGCCAGTGCGGCCACCCTCGATAGACGGCACCACCGGGCACCTACGGGACCCAGCCGACCTATGTCCCCACGCCCAACTATTCGAACGTCGAGCGTCTATGGTTCCGTGATCCAGCGGCAAGTCACATGTGCCAAATCAATACACTGTCGCATAGTGTATATACAACTGACTAATTGAATAATTTCGCAGGGTTCGGGTTCTGCCATGTCTACGCCTCCATCCTTCGTGCCACATCCTCAGGATGACGCGCAGTAGGGCGAGGACGCCTTCGGGAACATGGCTGCCAACCTCGCGGAGCAGCTCTTCGGGACTCCACCACGGCAGCCGTGATGTCTGTGATATTGTGTTTATGATGTTGATATTGTCATTGTGATGTTTGTGATATTGATATATTGTGTGTGTGATTGTGATATATTGTGATGTCTGTGATATTTGATACACAGTGATAATATGTGTGTTTGTGAAATTGTGGAAAATTTGAATGTGCGGGCTTTTTTGGTGTGCAAGTTGCAGTTGCTGCTGCTGCTGGGTGCAGTAGCAGCTACAAAATTATTATGATTTTTTTTTCTAATTTTAAATTTTTTTTGCTGTTTTAATTCACTCTCGACGGTTAGAACCTGGCCATCAAGAATGATATCCATGGCCCACCTGCCAGCGTAGGCATTGCCGCGACCAGCTGCGGCCGATCAATTACTCTCGAGGCCGTGAAGCCGTCGTGAAAAATATAGGGCTGGGCCACCGGCGGCATGCAAATGAACAATCTCGATGGCTGGAAGACGTCGAGAATAGCTCATCCAGCACGTCATGCCTGGCCAGCGTGTATTTATCGACGGCTGGACCAAAGCCGTCGAGACAGATAGTATCGACGGCCAAGCCTCGAGAAAGGCTCTCTCTCTCGACCACGCTTTCTCGACGATCAAATCTCGACGGCCGGCCGTCAAGATTTATCTTTCTCGACGGTTATCGCATCTGTCTCGACGGCTTTGGCCGTCGAAAATTTGCGCGATCCGCATCGTGCATATGCTCTCCCCCTCTTCTAGTTTAGATTCTGCTTGCCTTTTACATGATTCTCTTTCCTATCACTACACACTTCCTTTCTTATCATTTACATCTGGACTTGGATGTCGGATTCGGTTCCCCCTCTTTTAGGTTGGACCTCCCTGGCTCTGGCGTGGGGCTTGCTTGTGGCTCATGTTCCCCCGCTTCCCTTGGCTTCGCTTGGACTCCCCATTCTAGCTTACTCCTGGCTCGGGCTTGGAAGCCGAACTCGGCTTTCCCTCTCTTCTAGCTTGGACAACGCTCCTCTTTTGGCTCTAGGTTGAGATTGGACGCCGGACTCAGCTCCCCCTCTCTTCTAGCTTGGACTCCCCTTCTCTCTAGCTCTAGCCTCTCTTCTAGATTGGACTCCCCTTCTCTCTGAGTTTCGGGGCTTTTGATGCCTAGATCGGCTCCCCCTCCTCTTTTGGCTCTAAGCTTGGACTTGGACGTTGAACTCGGCTCCCCGTCTCCTATCTTGAACTACCCTTTTCTTTGGTCAACTCCCCTTCTCTTTGGCTTTGTCTAATTCCCCAGAAATCCCAAAAAAGTGTGAGAAGCAGGGGTTTGAACCCTCCCAACCTATATCTCACATAATTGGGATGCTACCAGCTGAGTTACGCTCATTTCTCTTACTCTTGGTTCATAAAGACACTAAGATATGAACACAGAGTAAGAAGCCACTAATGAGAAAGTTGTACACGAAGGAGGGGGGTGTGTTCGTGGTGATATGTGGAGGGAAGGAACGAGTGACAGTGGCAGAGATAGAGGGGGGCTGGCAGGGGCCCGACTCCTCTCAAGAAAAATGCAAAAACCCTAGAACTAATTAATATTGTTTTTAAGTCATAACAAATTAGACATCTAGGCGACTAATTAGCTAGTCTAGCAATTCTAGTGCATATGTCCAACTTAGGTCTAACGCTACTAGTAATTTTACAATGTTTGTAATTATATGATGAACTGATGGATAATATGGTATAGGTTCAATAGTTATACTTGTTGCTTTCTAGATTTTGATCAATTTGTTATATAGATATGCACCATTAATTAGTTTTTTTATTTTTGTGCGCTTAGGTTGCTAGTTTAACTAACAATGTACATAATTATGAATAAAGCCATTGCCTTTGTCTTTAGACACATGCTAAATATTTTATGTACTATATACTATGTTAGATTTCTTATTGTCCCATACAATGCATGGTCTTTGAAGAGGTGGTTAGGAAGGAAAAAAAATGATTTTCCCAGCTTAGGATACCACTGGGATGGGTGCATGTTTAGAAAGAAACACTCGGATTTTAGTTTTTTTGCGTTTACATGAGTCCGTACATCTAAGCACAATTGTTAAGGGCCTATTCTTTTAAGCTAATCTGAACGGCTGAACAACTGAACGACTGAAATGACTGAATTTCAAGAGCTTCTCGAGATAGTCTCGAGATTCGGATCCATTTTATTTAACTTTCTTTTTAAAGCGTTATGGCCCAGCTTCAAAACAGCGAAAAAACGTATGTCTTTTCAAAACGTAAATAAGCCGTTAAGCTGTTAAGCTGAAAAGAACATGGCCTAAGTATTTTTGCATTGAAAGAGTTTTTAGTTACTGCTTTGCAATGTATCATCACATCTACTATCTATATAAAGCAGAGTTAAACGGAGCCATCATATTAATCCTAAAATCCTAGAAATTCCACGTTAATAAAAAATAGTAGAAATTCTCACGTTAATCATAGAAAAAAGAAAAAATCTATATCGTTGAATATGGATGTTATCATGTAAATCTAGTGATCAATATTAAACTCTATAACAAACTACTAAAGCTGATCTATAGATTAGAGATAAACTCTAAATATAATACCATATATTATTTATATCTTAACACAAATCTAGCCGGGCAAACGCGCGGATCACATTGCTCGTTTTCTATAAAAAAAAAAAAACTTCTGTATACACAGTATTTTATCGCTGTTTCTCGCCCCATGCCAAATGCTGGTTCCGCCCCATCGAAGGACCCTGGTACGTGCCTAAGGTCGCCAGGTTGTAGCCCAGCCACTGCGCAGAAGACTATTAAGGCTACCTCCGTGTCAACGGCCGGCAGGCGGCAGATCAGGTCAGCTCCTAGCATGCAACTCGCCAACTCCGGCCGGCGAAGTCGCCGGTATGGGGTTACTGCAAATTTGTCCCTGGCTAGAGAATCCATAGGTCAGTGATCGGTCGATCACACGTCGCAGCGTCTGTACGCTTCCCGAGATTAATGTGCATTCGAGAACACACATATGCGCTCGCGCTCGCGCGCGCGCTGTGTTAATTCCGCCTACGTTTGCGCGGGCGTACGCGTACGGCGGCATTTGCCATTCGCGGCCGTGCGCACACTGTTCCGACGCATGTTAGGAGTAAATGTCTCACGGCTGTACTGGAGCGTTCGGCTGCGATCCCGTTCCGCGGAAATGGAAAAATCACCCGGTACAATTTGACTCGAGAGCGAGCTTGCCCGGACCCGTCCATGGCATGATGCATGGATCCTTCATTTACGCATGGACAGGATGGCACCATCCGGTACGTACGAGCCATGACGTGAATCTGTGGTCTGGCATGCATACGGGAGCTGCAGCTCTCCATCAAGTACTCCTAGAATAGTCCACCGAAGGCAATTCAACAAAAGAGCCCTGTGCCGATCCCCGAGAGCCCCTCTCCATCTCTCGAGTGCCCCTCTCGCCCCTGTTAGGGTTTCCCCCCTGCCGGCGGCGGCGGCGGCGCGTGTTGCCAGCTGCCCGCCGCCGGCAGGAGCTCCGCACTCCTCCCATCGGTGCATCCTCCCCTTTGGAGCAAGCTAGGTGGGGAACTTCACCTTTTTTCTTCCTCCATCTCCTCTCTCCAGATCTGGGCTGTGCGTGTGCTTGGAGGCCGACGGCGGCGGTGGCCTCTGCTGCGGGCATGGGGGCGGGTGAGGAGCCCTCTCCACCTCTCCTGCCTCTCTCTCTTGCTGGGGGGTTAGGCCCTCGGCGGTGGCCGCCGCCGGCGAGTTCGGGTGAGTCTGCCTCGGCGGCTCTGGCTAGACGACGAACCTCGGGCTCGAGGCTTCTTCTCCCTCCTCTCGTGCTAGCAGGCCCGATCTGGTGTGGTGGCGGAGGTGGATTTGGGGTTTGTATCCCCTTTTCCCCTTTTACTTTTCCCTTTTGGCCAGATTTGATGGAGTATTTGGAGACGTGCGGCGGACGGTGTCGGCCGGCGGCAGGTGGAGGTCGGTGCTGGGGGCGACGTCTTCGCTCCAGTCCGGCCCTCCTTCGGCTCTGTTGCCTGCTCCGCCCTGGATGGCGACTCAGGGCCTGTCTTCGACGCCCTCCCCGCTTGCCTCTTTGTCTTCCTCAGGGACGGCTTGAGAGGGACCTACTTGCAACTTCCCCCTGATCTCGCTGTTGATCTGGGGGCCGGCGTGTCTGTCGTCGGTGGTGGTGTGCTCCCCTTATCTTGATCTCCGCTCGGCAACGATGGGCGGAGGAAGTCGGTGGCGGATGTGGCCTGAGACGACTGCGTGTTGTGTTGGTCGGTTCGGTCAGGCACAATGCTCCGGTCTGGCCTTGTCGTGCTCCGTCGGGGTGCCGGTGGCTCGGATGTTTCAAGTATTGGGGGTTTGCATCCCGTTGTAAGGTTCTGTGCGTTTGGGGTGCGCACTTGGGCGCTTTTACTGGTTCTTGTCCACCTTTGTGTGTCTTGAACTTTGTAAGTTTCCCGCTGTTGAATGAATGCATGGTGCATTTTCTCAACAAAAAAAAGTACTCCTAGAATAGGACGGACGTCGGACGTCAACAGACAACAGGCAACTCGCATTATACGAAGTTATACGAAGCTACAGTAAAATATGTGAGAGGAAAAATCAGAGGCGCACTGCAACTACAGTAATATTCACTGTTTTACTGTTCGCACACTGTTTAATACTGTAATAATTCACTGTAGCATCATCGTCGAGTTTAGCGGCAATCGGCTATTTAGCTGAAGTTTGTCTTCACAACGGACGCTTGTGCTTGTGTTTTCTTTACCGTCCATGTATCGTGCAGTAAAAAGCAATCTCTGTTTACCCCCCTCCTGTTGCCTGTTGTCTGTTGACGTCCGACGTCCGTCCTATTCTAGGAGTACTTGATGGAGAGCTGCAGCTCCCGTATGCCAGACCACAGATTTACGTCATGGCTCGTACGTACCGGATGGTGGGGGGTGGTAAACAGCAGATTGCTTTTTACTGCACGATACATGGACGGTAAAGAAAACACAAGCACAAGCGTCCGTTGTGAAGACAAACTTCAGCTAAATAGCCGATTGCCGCTAAACTCGACCTTACTATACACGTTATGCTACTTAATTACTATACACATGTGCATTTACCCCCAACATAAGGGCATGTTCGGGAGCACCGGATGGGCAAGGATATCTCTCTCGTTTTTTAATATGAGGTGGGCTAGGATCTCGGTCCAATACTAGGGAGCAGATCTATCCGGGATAATCCCCATGGATATTTCTCAAGGATGTTTGGATGGGCGGGGCCAAAGGAATCCTATTCCATGCCAACCCAGGGCAGCATGTTATAACCGAGCAAGAAAGTGCCCAGTCAGACCAACCTTAACTAGAGTTTTCACCAAGGATGTTATGAACAAATCCAAATATAAACTAAATCGCCCAATCAGGCCAACCTTAACTAGATTTTATCACCATAGATGTTATGGACAAATCCAAATATATACTAGACAATATATAAAAAGAGAAACCTGGCTTAAACCATCGAGATGGAAGAGGTTTCTCTAGTTTTTAAAGTTATCTTTACTCGAATTTTCGTATCTTGAAAGGCTAGCTTAAACCGTCAAAACTGCAGGGAAAAACCGGTTGCCGCAATGTCATGTCCTCTCTTGATGGTTAGGCTCAAGTCATCGAGATAAAGGGTTTGCAAGCCCCACACGCAAAGCGCCGCAAGGGTTGATGGCGGGGTTTTCATGACAGCTCGTGTGCTGTCGTGGGTTTGGGCCGGTCCGTATGGAGCCTTTATGTGAACAGTTCGAGGGGTTGTTAACCCTGGAACGACGACTCGCTATCAACTCTCGACCATCCCAAGTTTAGCCCGTCGAGATAGCTTGTCCTCACAATGGCTAGGCCGTTGAGACTATTTATTTCTCTTGACCGCGTTGTCACAACGGCTCATTCTCGATGATGACCGGTTGTCGAGAATGGGCTTTTGACGGTTTTGACCGTGGAATCTCGTGTCTTCTTCTATAGTGACTGCCATAATATTATAGTTTATTTTCCATCATAAATAAATAAAATACAATAACAATAAATGATTTAAGTTGTGTCCCCGTTCGGTGTTAGAAACATCAAATATGACCGCTGTAAGATGTGCACATCTAATCCACGTAAGCTCGATCGTGTCCCAACTCCCATCTGACGATCCATGTCACACATGGTAGCCCATACGGACGAATATTTCCTTGGCGGCACGCTGCAGACACTACACATACACCAGCACACACCAACCCTCCTGATCGTGCTACACTCTCTGCCCTTGTCAGTTGCCACCATGTACACGTGTTTAAGCGTGTGCCTTCGATCGCTCACTAGGTTCTCTTCAGACGCGCGCGCCTTCTCGCTGCACGGGCTACCAGCTCTCGTCCTCGTAGCAGCCGGCCGGTGAACTGCTGATGCAGCGATGACGTGCAGGCCGTACGCATACATGCATGCCCTGCGAGCCATGGACCACGCGGCGGGAGAGCTTTCCCCGCCGGGATCGATCGTTCGGGCGCACGCGAAGCGAGTGACCTCAGAATCTCAGATGCGAACGAAATCCCGCCCCTTCTCAAGAGTGCGTGCGTGCGCACGCACCACCACCACCACCGCCCGGCAAAGATCCCCGTCGCATGATTGCATGCGACGCCTTTTGGCTTTTGCTACGCAAGGCATCTCTCTCTCTCCCGTCTATGTTTTTTTTAGGGATTTCGAGTGTTGTATGTGTGCTTGCTTCCTCCCTCCACTTTGCAGCTGATCTTTGCGTGCGTGCTGCTGCAGCAGCAGCAGCAGCAGTGTAGCTCCATCTCGTGCGCATGCGTGCCGAGCTCAGCTCCGGCCGTCGGCCTCGCGTTCGAGTGCCACACGATCGGACGCTGATCAGCTCACCGAGAGAATGGCAGACAGTTTCTTTATGCCCGACCCTCCCTATCATGGTTCGCAGAACCATTAGTGTGTAATTTGTCATTTATTCTGCAATATTAGGACTCGAATGTGACTTTACACTATTTTGGACTTGTATGTGGCTCTTTGGACCAGATGGTTGTCAATTGTGCCGTTATGGGATGGATTGTGATATTTTGGGGTATTATTGGTCGTTTCACTGTTTGCGAATGATGTGAATGTGTATGTGGTTGAAATCGTGTTGGCGAGCTCATATGTTTGTGTGCATATTGTCAGAGCGATTGTATATTGCATATTGTGATGTGAGATATCCTTTTTTACAGATTGAAGATGAAATTTCATATAAATTACCAGCAATTTATTTGCTGGAACAAACACAAAGTCGACGGCTTCCCAACGGCCGACGACACAGATGTGGAGGTAGTGTAGGCGGGTTTCAAGAAGCCGACGACAAAGGGTCAAAGGGAGAGTCGGCGGTCTACACGGCGCCGACGACACAGATTGTGGTGGGAGGGGCAACTTCCAGCGTGGTTGAACTGGTTATCTTGGTGGCTACCATTTTTACCGCCGACATAGATCTAAGTTTTGATCGGCGGTTTCATTCGTGCCGACGACATAGGTCTGTGCTGGGTGGGCTGTGCGACCCTCCCCTGAATCTTGTTGTGTCGTCGTTATTTTGGGAGGCCGACGACAATATGAGGCTTTGTCGTCCACGTTGTGTCGTCGGACCTTTGTCGTCGGCTAGCCGCCGACATTACTCTGTGTCGACGAGCTTTTGCTCTGTGTCGTTGGTTTTAGCCGTCGATATTGGTTTGCTTTCCTGTTGTGAACGGGTCATATATGATTTTCAAATTTTCCTGTGGAGTTGGGTTTCGATGCACCTCACTGCATTACTTCCCCCCTTGCTCTTATGAGTGGAGCTTGATAGTCATAGGGGGCTGTTTGGTTCTCTTCCGTGTTGAGCCCGTCTCGTATGAGCTCACTCCGGTTGAGGAGAGCTACGTTTTGCCAAATCAGAGCATGTGTTTGATTGGATTGCATCACTTGAATCAGGTTAAGATGCAACATGTGTTTGATTGCTCATATTTATACTAAATTGGGATGATGACATTTCATTGAAGACCTTGAAGATGTCACTATGGCTGCATGAAGTGAGCCAACTAGCTAAGATGATACAACCAAAACCTACGTATGAGGTGAGCCAGCTGGGTCCAATAGTGAATTTGCATCAGCTTAGCCTAGCCCTAACAGTAGTTGCGGACAACCAAACACCAACAACTTGCATCTCATGAGCTAGGCTGAGCTATATGCAGCCAACCAAACCGCCCCATAGAGGATGTGTCATGTGTGTTGTGTTTTGATGAAAAAACAGATTTTAATTGGCGTATATGGCGGCATTATTTTAGCCTATTTGATTATGACCCAACTACGGCCCATTCAGGCGTGTCGTGCTTGGGCCAAAGGCCAGACACGATGGGCCGGTCTAGCCCGACACAACTATTTTTTGGGTGCATTGCTTCATAAGTATGTACATTAAAATATGCTATAATACAACCATCACAAAAGAAATTATGTGCTAGTGACTAGCTGTTGTGGCAATACAGCTTTCGAAGACTAGAGGTTTCAGGTTCAAATCCTATATAGTTGTTTTTAGCCATCTATACTGTTGATTTAATTTCGGATCCAATTCGAGATTTTTCTTGGAAAGTTTTTGGTCATCTATACTGTCGATTTAATTTCAAATCCAATTCAGGATTTTTCTTGGAAAATTTTAGAAAGAAATTGGAATGGAATAATATCGACTCATACATAGGAAATGTTGATTTAATTATGGATCCAATTCAGGATTTTGCTTGGAAAGTTTTAGAAAGAAACTGGAATGGAATAATATCGATTCATACATAGGAAAAGCTTCTCTATTGATGCAAACGTTGTACCTAGAGGATAGGGACAGAGGAAAAGGGTAAATAAAAATTAAATAAGTAAAGAATAAATAAAAAAAATAAGTCGAAGATAGAATAGCCCAGATTCCAAATGAAGAAATGAAAACTCGAAAAGGATTATTGACGGCGTGTTCTTCACTTAACCACGGCGAATCACACCCCTGTCAGATTTTCTATCCTGCTAGCCGATCAGCTCGAGTTCAGTTCGATTCAAGCATCGGACGCGGCGAGGAGCGACGTGCAGAAATTACCCAGGTTCGGACCCCCCTGCGGGTAATAGTCCTACTCCTGCCGAGCCTTAGCTCTTTTCGTGTTGTGGTTGTGTGGAATGCGATTACAGAATGTGTCGAACCCCCTCTCCCTCCTCTCTCCTATCCTTTTATACAAGCCTCGAACTGGCGGAGAGAGCCGAGGGGGTAGGCAGTACAGTACTCTCAGTACACCGATAAGACGTGAGGGACGGGACAGGAGAGACGAAAACGTGCTGCTACTGTGCCGAGGGGCGCCGCCCACGCGAGCTCCGCAAGTGGTCTCTGACTCGTGCGAACACGCCGGTGAGAGAACGAGTGGGACCCAGCCTGCTCCTCCTGACACGGGCGGCCATCCTGATGACGACGAACTCTCTCTCTGCCGGTCAATTCCGCTGCGCCACAGTGACAGTTTCCCTATTTCGATTGGTATGTTCCAATTTCTGGGTATATTTTGTGGTTGGTACAGGAAGCAATTTGAACATGCCAAGCTTTTCAAATCGAATCACACCGCGTCACTCATGGAAAGCACTTAATTGCTTCCTGTACCATTTGAAGTTTTGAACTGAACGTTCCTGGATGCCAAGCTTAAATGCCTTTCTACATACCTTCATTTTTCTGGGAACTTGATTGCTTCATGATTTTGCTCCTCGCTGGAGTGTCCACCGTCGCTGGCCCTTTTCAATTGCTGAGTATATTTATCAATTTCATCTGGACAATTACCGCATGTTTCAATTTCATCGTTCTGGATTCAATCAATGAATAGACTCACACAATTTTACTGTAATATTTGCTTACGATCATAATACTATTGCGTCCTGTTTAAATCACGGCGTATTTGAGTATTGATGATAGACTAATTTAAATTGCGTATTTGAGTATGATAATCTATTCAAACGATTAGAACGTTCTTTTTTTCACACCGGCCAGAAATATTGCATGTTATAAGCATTTATGATTGTATTCAAATTACACAAACATTTCTATATCTATGCCCCTAACGGGTATACCCGCTATGAATAGAACCCTTTTACCTACACTAATCTTGATTTAATCTAAGGGCTACAAAACATGGAGTCCATGGAGATGGATGTACGTCCACAATCGGAGACGTATGTATTTTACCGGATTGGATCTAATAAGAGCTCTATCCTCAACTCCTCCCTTCAAAGTGTACTAAGTGTAGAAGGGGAAAAAAACAATCAGCAAAGCAGACGTGCGCGAACATCCGGAGATCAAAGGAGGCCAGAACACTAATTTGTTATAGACGGACAAACAACTAGCAAGCTTGCGGTCCGAGTAGTTTATGATGAGCACGATCAGCAGCTTGCCGTTGCAGGCTTGCGGCTGTCCTTCTGCGTTGCCGCGAGTACCGTGGCCATCAGCATTGATATGATTAGTTGAATTAAGACCCTCCTTGTTCGCGGTTTTGTTCGATTTGGCTCTGTTGGGGTAAAAGTTGATAACCATAAATAACAATATCAAAACATTTAAAAAATTATTTTTGAGATCTTTAAGTAAAATCATACAAAGCTCCGGAAAATTATTACAAAATATTACAAAACAAATTTTGTCTCAACCGAATCGAACCGAGCAAAACCATGCATGAACCAAAGAGGGTCTAAGTCATGCAGTACCGGCAGATAAGCTTTGGATTAAAATGAATGGCGCCAAGAATCTTTGGCAAAATGGACCAAATCAAACATATCGATTATTGTTAGTCTATATTATTGATATCTAAAATCCTAAAAACAAACTACTTGCGATGAAAAGCATGATACGATATGAAACAGGAAATGACCGAGCGATGGTGAAGATTGAAATCCTGGGAGGCGTACGTGCTACTACAAATTAAAATGCTTTCAAGATTAGAAGCACTATAGGAGCATATAAGTCACCATGCACTACATTGCCAGAATATTCTATAGATTGGAAGCTCTGAGAGCAAACAACTCATGGTACGAAGAAAGAAAGAGATAGTGTAAAGCAACTATCTAACGAGTGTTGCCATAGACTAAAAAGTTAATAGACATACAGGCCTTGTTTGCTTCAGATTAAATTAAATTACATAAAAATTTATTATTTTTGTATAATTTAAATGAGGTAATAGTTTATGGTTATTTTGTGGTGTTTTAAATAGTTCTTCTTAAAGTCCATAAATTTTTTTATATAATTTTTAAAGGAAAAATTGTGTTTTTGCCCTGCTTTTGAGATCTAATTGTGATTTTACCCTCAATATTTCTGGATTGTGAATTTGCCTCTGTTTTTAAATATTGAACAGGCCGTTTGCCCTCACTTTGCATTCCGTTAGCCAGGCATCCAAAATGAATTAAGGGAAAAAAATAAAAAAGGGAGCCCACCTCATAAAAAAGGAACAAAAATGGAAACGCGGCGGTCAGCCTCGCAGCGACGTGTGCAGGTGCACGGCGGCGCGAGGGGGCTGCCAAGCGGCGCGGCGGCGTGAGTGGCTGTGCGGCAACCGGCGTGACGGCTCTGTGAAGGACGCAGGCGGTAATAGTCCCTTTTGGTCCAAGCTTTGCTCTTTGGATTTAGCCATCGATCCATCGCATTAGTAATCTAAGAACGAATAGCATGCCCCTATTGATTCATACCACTCATCTGTAGTATTATACACTATGGGTTGAGGTATGAATTTTGTGAGACTGACGACAAACAAGTTTTAGATCAAATACACATATATATATGTATGCATAATCATGAGAAGAGAAGCTACGTTCTACATTGGTGCTTACTCGATATTGATACTTTTGACGTTAAGCATTGGATCCCTTATGTGATGGTTGTTAAGTATGATATCAACCCAAAATATTATCAAAATTTTTCAATGTTGATCTATGATGTAACTTTGAAATAGTAGTTATGTGAACTATCATGCCACTGTTCAAATATTTTGAATAATATGTCTTCAAAACATGGGTAATATACTAATAAAAATGAGGGAAAATTTGAAAAGTCAAGTGTAATTAACGCCGTTAAGTATACTTAACGGAATAGGGGCAAATGTGGTCTTCAACTTGAAAAATTAAGGGCAAAATCACAATCTGAAAAAAATGAGGGCAAAATCACAATTAGCTCTCAAAAGAAGGGTAAAAACACAATTGCCCATTTTTAAAACTCTTTGGAAACGTTTTTCGATGGGTTACAGCTTTCTATACTAAAGTTTTCAACAACTTTCAGCTTAAACAAACATAACCATAATGTTGCATATGGAAAGCCTCAGGGACACCTACACAATGTTGCCAATTGGAATTTCTACTGACACCTACACCGCTGAAAGGAATATTTTGTAGAGTTGATACCGAGACAACCTAGGGGCAAATGACACAACAAGAAATAGGAGATTTGGTGTGTAGAAATCGACGAGCAAGAGCTCGCTGCAAATAGAAATGTTTCAAAAATTATATGCTTGCATTCCAACGCTCTCTCTATATCCAACCCCTTAAAACACTATTTATGTTACAAATGACTCACCGTAAAAAGCAAGAGGCAAGAGGTAATATGTTATAGGTTCAACATTCCAGATAGAAGATAATGGAGTAATAATTTGCGTTGACTAGCACGAGATCGACGGTGTGAAACAATTGATGGAGCATGGAAAAGAGGGTATAAAAATGGTGTATTAATAGCTTGGAGAGCATATGACTCGGTGGCGACGAGAAGTGGTTGGTTCAAGCATAGGTAGGAAAGGAGATGCGAGTTTGATATTTTTATGCATCTGATCAAAAGAAAACCAGTACAAAACAAGATGAACAAGTTTTAACGGATCGTAACCAAAGGTGGTAGAAACATTAATCTACTTCTTTGAAAACGTAAATTTTATTTGGTCTCAGTTGTTCGGACCAGCATTTCCTGGCCGGTCCACGGCGATTTCACCATTTGACCACAAGTAGCTCGCCTTGCCAACTAAGCAGGAGCAGGATACGGTGCGAGGCATCGCAGAGGTCGCATTGCAGCTGTTGCTCTGCTCTCTGAACCCCTGCAGCCTGCGTCACGCTGCCTATAATATTCCGAGAGCGCATATACTAGTGTACAGGGACATGGCAGATGAGGGAGCAGCAGGCCATGAGGCATTAATAAGACCGAATCAGATCCCGGGATGGTGCATGGTGGGGGTCGCGAGGCCGAGGCCGAAGCCTGCATTGGACGGTTGCGTGCATGAGCTATGCGCATGCATCCATGCATGTAATTGTGTAGCGTGTGCGAGCTCAACGTACGCCTGCCACTGCCAGCCTCCTGCAGAGGCAGGAGCCGTCAGTTGCGCACATGATCCACCTGCAGGGGCCAGGGAGGCCATGCCTCCTTGGCCAAAGTTTCAGGGTTGTGCAAGCCGCTGCGACTCGCCAAGTGAGCACAGTGCTACATACGGCCTGTCCGAGAGGCTGAGACAGCTATGGGCTAGCTCCATCGATCGTTCTCTCTCCATCCATCGGCGACATGAGCCGATTGGACTAACCCAAGCTTTTGCATGCATCTGCCCGGCCGGCGGTACGTGGACGCACATGCCAGTGCTCCTATGGGGTTGATGGTGATCGCCTGATCGCCCATGCTAAACTTCTGCGAGTTAAATTACCAGTGACCGGTGACTAGTAACTAGTAACTAGTACTAAGTAGTGAGAGAGCTTGTACAGCAGCCTTCCAAGTCATCGCTGTCTGGGGATAGTAGTCGGCTAGTCGGCGTTCGGCGCACCACCGTTTGCTTGTGCAGCAGATCAAGGCAGGCAGCTAGGCAGCCTACGTGGCATCCAGCGTCCACTGCCAGTGGGGCCTGGTCTGTGTCGCCCCGAACAAGTGAACAAATCGCAGCCCTGGGATAGGCTACTCATCCCGGTCCAGGGTTCCAGGCTCCAGAGATCGATGGGGCACACACAGACACACGCAGAGGCCGAGCTGATCGAGTCATGTGGTCACTCTCACTCGGGCAGCAGCCGAGTCAGGCCAGCATGCATGAGCATGACCCGGCCGGTGACCTGATGCGTACCTGACCGGCAAGATCTAGGCACCAGCTAACTTGTGGATCCGCGCTGACATGGCCATGCGCTGCGGCGCCACCCCCTCCCCGTCGTACCGCCGCCCGCCGAATCACGCACCTGCCGACCGGCCGGACCCCAGCACGGGGCCGGCGCTGTTAGACTTCCAAGTGATCTGGGCTAATATAATCATAAGCTGATTATCTAATTGTGTCTCTGATTTGGGGTCTAAACCAAACAGTAGGTCCCAGATCAAATAGGACGAAACCACATAAAAACAAATACAAAACTATATAAATAAAACATTACGACAGTCGGTACATATCATAAAACTATATGAAACCACCTTATAAATTTACATAAAACTATATAATAGAACTATGTAATTTACATGAAACTATATAATAGAACTATGTAAGACTGTTAACCAGTTAAAGTTGTCTCCAACCGATGTTTTTTGACTAGCACCCTTATTAAAAAGGTGTCCCTCAGCAGGGTTAGACCAGCTATCTCGTCTCTAAAACCAATACGGAAAGCGCTATGCACTGATATGAAGACCGAATCGCATCAAGAGAGAGATTAGAACGGTGATTCGATAGGTATTCATCAAGTGAAGTGAAAAAAAAATAACGTCTATGAATGCTCAATAGACTTAAAGGTTAAAAAAAATGAAAAAAATGTTTTTGAGAGATTTAAATAGAATCATTCATAACTTCCAAAAAAGGGGCACAAAATGCAAGTATAACCTTTGGCTTGTAAAAAAGTGTCAAATTTATAGTGACATCTTTAATTTAAATTTAAGCCAAAAAGAAGGAACCATTAATCCCTACACTTCGTCCTAAAGTGTATTGCCTTCATGTGATTAGAGAAGATCCGATGCAATGAGTTTCCTTAGTTTTAACACGCACGCGCGCGCCATGTTTTCAGAGCGAGCACCCATCATCGGCCAAGCTATAGCGGAGCCTCGGAGGTACATCAAATACTTAAATTTTACCAAAGTTTACTGTCACAGTTCTAAAATTTAGGACTAATATAACATTTGATATTAGTATCGAACACACATGTTTACACTGACAGCCGCGCTACGTTCGTCGCAGCGGCGCGTGTCACGCGCTCACGGCGCGTACGCCGACCGATCCATATCGATCGCGCGCACAGGCGAGGCATATGCACGACGCCGACGCCGACGCCGACGCCGACGTACACTAGCCTAGTCCGATTGCTGCGCCGCGCGCTGCGTCCGGGCAGGCAGGCCGTGTCATGCATGCAAATATGCAACGCATGCATGCACGTCAGCGTCATGGGCGCTTGCTAATCGCTACAGGGTTATTCTGGGCTTCCTCTGTGCATGCACTGTTCCGCGGTGCTATATCTGTGTGTCACTGTGCGTGTCCTTACTGGCTACAGCCAGAGTGATTAAAATTTCGAACTGGCATGCATGTTCCCTTGAGATAGAAGAGAGAGGTTTTCTGCCGGGAAAGGAGTGGGTAGATAGTGACAAGACGAGAAAAGGGACGTCACCGTGATTTCCATCTCATAATCCTCGCAGCTTTTGTTTTTTCGAGACCTTTTCTCTTTTAAACGCGGCCCGCCAGGCCGCCACAATACGTCGAAGGAAGTCGAGCGATGGATATTTTGTCAAAAGCAAATTTACAGAAACTCGGAGGTTTTTTATTGATGTTTTTGGAAGGTTTATAAATATATATCTTATGTGCTCTCTAGGACATTCATGATGCACGTGCGTTGGAAGCCCGTTGAAAATCGCATTTAATTCTATTTATTTACTATATATCATTCATCTATACAAAGCGCTAGCAGCAGAGATCCTCATGGCGGTGCGTATCGTTGTTCCCAGATCTCCGATTAAATCCAACCGTCCGTTTCTACTTTATATATAACACAATTTCGGTTCCTGAAAAAATGCAATGCGGGATGATTGCCCAGGTGGTTTGAGGCGGCAGGTTACACGCAGCAGCCCACGCGCGGTTCGAATCCCGCTCCTCCGCCAATTTTCGTCGGATTTTTTTCCTTTCCCACTCTTTTTTCTTCTCTCTCTTCCCCATGCTGTGGCAAGACTCGCACGCAGCGCAGCAGTCATGCGCGTCTGCAACGAACGCTGGGTGCTTGGTTCGAACCCCAGCTCCCCATCATTGTGTACACACGCATGTTCATTAATGTTTTTTTTATCTCTCGTTTATTACATATATGTTTTACGACATGCGTGCAAACCAATCCTGTAGTTATATGCTTTCATTACGAAGGCACCATTTTTTTTTTGGCGTTCGATTGTGCATATCAAAGTTTGTTTCCTTTTTTTCCCTATGGGTTACGACGAATTTATTCCAGAAATGGAAAATGAAGGAGAAATATTTCTTTATCAATAAAGAGTTCACGGATATTTTGTAATAAGGAATAAACGGGGAAAAATCTTTGTGAAGAAAGAGGTAGCTTTCTTTTAATTTGGGCCTTAAAATATCTATAGTGACACTAACATTTTTCTTGGTTATTATTTGTGCAAGCATGAATGTATTTTCCAATGTAGTAGAACTGAAATAGTACAACCATCAAAAAAATGGATGTGCACGACAATTATAATTAGTGGGCGCAGACCACTGATTTTCTTTTTTAAAGATATATGAAGCCCGTAGTGGATAAATAAGTGGGAAAAATGGCGTATGCAACATGTAAACATCGCATAAATGAATTTAAACATTAAAAATGCTATATTTCCCCATATTAATTAGCAAACAATAGAAATTAAAAATTACCAAACATATAACTACAGTTTAAAATCATAAATTCATAACGACGTCCACAATAAGATCTAGCTATTTCAAAACATTTAGCATTCACAAATAGTTGTATGAGGAAATAATTCATTCTCTCCATTTATTCTAACTTTAGTATCCGTTAAAAAAAATCTGAAAAAATAAGCTTCACAAACGGCAGCGTAAGATCATGATAATAGCCTATAATAAAATTAGACATCAAAAACTAATTTTAAAAAGAGGAAAAAAGGGAACAACAAACAATGGTCTAGCTATTTTATAACATTTAGCATTCACAAATAGTTGTACGAGAAAATAATCTATTCTCTTCTTTTATTCTAACTTTCGTGTCGACATAAAAAATTGTGAAAGAATAAGCTCCACAAACGACACCGTAATGTCATCATAATGACCTATAAAAATATTTAGACACTAAAAACTAATTCCACAAAGAAAAATTTAAAAAGGGAACAACAAACAAAGTCCCGACTATTTTAAAACATTTAGCATTCACAAATAGTTGTATGAGGAAATAAACCATTCTCTTCTTTTATTTTGACCTTTCTATCTGCTTAAAAAATTTGGAAAAATAAGATTTACAAACGGTACCGCAATGTCATGATAATAGCCTATAAAAAAATTTAAACATTAAAAACTAATTCAAAAACGAAAATTAAAAAAGGGTACAACAAACAAAGGGTGTAATGTTTTCTTATTAATTTATTTTACGATACATCTTTATTTTCTCAAATATAAGACATCATGCAGTGGCGCGCTGCGGGCGCGTTGACCCTGCTAGTATATATAAAAAGCAGAGTTAAATGAAGCAACCATATTAATTCAAAAAATTTAGAAATTTCTACATTAACATAAACAATTAATAGAACTTTCTATGCTAATCAGAAAAAAGGAGAAAAGATTTGCATCTTTAAATGTGGATAATATTATGTAAAGCTAGTGGTCAATATTAATCTTTATAACAAACCTACTAAAGCTGATCTAATATATTAAAGATAAACTCTAAATCTGATCTGATATATTAAAGATAGATTATGAGTTAAAGATTACCTTAAAAAAAATCATAGCTAGCTACTCGCTCACGCTGCCGAAGGACACCACGCATCAATCCCACTATTATTTTGAAGACTTGACTGACCACATCTTTAATCTTTAATTTGTTAACTAAAAGATCGCACGTGTATCGGTGAAGATAGTTGTTGTCAATGACGAGATTAATCAGGAGGGGTGCTACGTACATGGGCATTCTACATGTTAAGAAAACCTAATTAATCCTGAACTTTGATCCAGACCCTAATTTAAAAAAGATTATGAGTATATGCTAACACAAATATAGCCGCGCAAACACACGAGCAATCTTTCTCGTTATATTATTAATCGGAGCCACCATGTTAGTCCATATCACCTAGATTATTTCAGCCGTTTGATTACAGTGGAAACAAATTTGAACGGTCTAGATCAATCAAAGAAATTCTCACATAAATCAAGGAAAAAATAAACGATTTATGCCGCTAATTTTTGTGGGGCCTCATTATAGCAGCTTAGATTAAAAGAAAATATTAAAAATTCAGATTAAATACTAAAGATGATATAATATGATTATTTTAGCCGCTTGATGAACGGTGTGATCAAATTATAACGGTCTAGATTAATCAAAGAAATTCCCACATAAATCAAGAAAAAAAAATCTATGTAGCTTAGATTATAATATATTAGAAATTCAAATTAAATACTAAATCTGATATAATATATTAGAGATAAACTCTAAATCCGATCTGATATATTAAAGATAGATTATAAGTTAGTAATAAACTTTATACGCCGAAACAAATCTAGTTGCACAAACACGTGGATCACCTTAATCGTTATTTGTAATTTTGGGGTCTTCCAATGTATCAAGCCCTTTATCCCGCCCCAAATCGTACCCCATTTTTCTCCCTGTTAAAGAAAGTGCTACCCTTGTGTGTCCTTTGACTGATCTCTTCTCCCCTGATCCCCTGTATAGTCACTTATATTTTCAACGCTGCTTCTTTGCATAGTTCTCTAGAAATGGCAGTGAGTTCATTCTCTTATGTGACGCTTGGGACAGGAGATGACGCCTCTTGGGGGGATCATTTCTAATCTTATTCAATTTGATTTCTTTTCAAAGAACGACTAGATTTGATTTCATCGTAGATGTAACTGGTATGGTCTTTAACACCAACTCTTTGGATGATGCATTGTGTGTCCATGAGATTACAACGCTAAATGGGAGACATTTTAACCCTTTTCAATAATTTATTAATGCTCATGTGTCCATTCTGCTATTTATCCTTGTTGCTACTGCTTACGACTATACGTACGGGAATAGTTTGTAACTCTAAAACATCCATCTTTTCCTAGCGGTGCCATGAGAAGAATACTGTGCACTTATATAGGACAGATCGTGGAACACACATCTTATAAAATATACAAAAGGGAGTTTCAGCTCCCTCTCCATGCCACGCGTTGGCGCCAATGTGCCACATCGCCACGTTTGTTCGCAGTCGTCCGATTGCAGGCGAGAGCTAGATCCGACCGTCCATTCATTCTTTATGTATAAAAGAATTTTTTCCGCGCAGATCTCAGCATAGTGGGCAGTTTGGCTGATTGGCTAGCTGAGGCAGTTGCTTGCATGGGAGCCCGCGGTTCGATTCCCCGTCACCCTTGTTTTTACACCTTTTTTCTTGGGCTTGGCGTGCCACATGCGCGCGTCATGGCTAGTCGGAGACAACAAAGTTGAAGGTGCATGTGGATGCACTTGGCACGTATACCCCCATCTTATATTACCATTTTTTTGTTGTCACGCTAGATCTTAAAGGGGCTTAATGTTAGTTTTCACCTTAGGCTTAAACATCATTTGACTAATCTAAACATGATCTCCTTAGCCTAAACATGCATGAGCACCTAAAAATAAAAGAGCATAGGATTCTCACCGTTGCTGGAGATCGCCATCGGGTAGGTTGAGATCAGGGCGCGTGATTAGGTGGCATACATGATCGTGAATAAGGGCATTAATGACCATGATTAGGGCGGGTGATTGATAATGACTGTGATTAGTGCGGTTAATTACCTTATAAAGCTCCATCTGGCAACGGTTAACTAAACGACCAAAAGTCCAACACTTACTAGATATGCCAAAGCACTGCTCCTTTCTTAGTGAAATTAAAGGGCCTTACCACCATGGGATGGGTTCATGGCTTCATCATCAAGCAAGAAGCTAGCTGTTGAAAGAGCTCCACAGTCTAGTCGCAAGAGAAAGGAGCCAATAAATTTTTTACCTATAAATATTGATGTTATTAACATCGATTAGGAAAATGCCCTAGAGGTGTACGTGCTGCATGCTTAAAAGGTTATGAAAACATATTTCCCTTAATTTAGTTTCGAAATTTGTAATTAACAATGGATTTAAATTAAGTAGAAGAAACTGCTGGATCAGCTCTGAGGCTCTGCTAATGAAAGGTTTCTGATCATGTTTCTTACTCGGCCGTTGTTCCGTAGAAAATCTAAATATAGCGCTATCGTTTTGTTTTGTTCCGCAAATATACTGAGCAGTGTTGGCATTCAGTTTTGTCGTTGGGTCTTGTTCAGCCCTAAGAGTTTTACAATGTAACCCTGCACTTGATTAGCCTGGGAAGTATTACAGGGAACATTAACATGAAATTAACATTTTGACGCTTAAAATCAGAATACATTTTAATTATGCCCTTATCAAAATGTTTAATAATAAAATTCATCTTGTGCTCTTGCTGCGGTACATGGAAATTCTTCTCTCCACTGACATTTTGGTGTTCAAATTTAGAAGTGCTTTTGCAAGCAACTTAAGCTAGCTACCCACCTACAGAATTCAGACTACTGTTGCTATATTGATGCTTTGCTCTGACATCAATTAAACTAACTAGACACAACAATATTTTTATCAAATATATTGTTTGGAATTCACATTCAGAATCATTAAGAAATTAGTAGCTCTTGAAGTCGTTGCTATTGTTCAGACAACTCAGTTGAGAGTGAACACAATAGCTTATCTATCAAGTATCTTGCCTTAAACTGACATTCAGAATTATCCAGCATGGGGATACTGTTGCATGCTCAATGCACACACAAAACAAATTCATTAAGCAAGATGACATATCGATTAGCAAAAAATGAGAAAAAAAATAGATCCAATTATTCTCTTATTTTAAATATTGTTATTGTTGCTGCTATTTTATATAATGCACATTTTCCACAAATGTATTCTTATCCTATGACATGCATATTACCCTGACATTCTTACAGTTTGTATAGGTAGCATACATTGTTTTTTTTACCACATAGTAATTTATTAACCTATGAAATATTGGTCCAATGGTATTTTGCACGTGCACGCTTATACTAGCATAATTGAAAAGGTGGTTGAATATTTACACAGGAGAGGAATACCGATAAAAAAAACCAACTTAGTATCTATGCAAAGCAAGCCTCGTTAAGCCAATAATTCACTTCCATGTGAGAGAACGAAATATAGAGATATGCTGTCCCCATTTTGAAGGCGCAAAAGGTCGCCGAAGACCAAAGAGCCATTGGCAAGAGTGATGAGCCGTTGCTATATATACTGTCATATGATCTCAGTCACTAGTTAATCGCATGCGCTCCTTGTTCTTAATAGCATCAGATAGAATATTTGTCAGGAAATTTAAATTAAGGGTGCTGCTATTTGGCAGGCGCCTGCGCCGGGGAAAAACGCACAGGCGCCTGCCCTCTGCACTCTCAACAGCGCACGCACACATTCGCATACCATGCGTTGTACATGTTCATTTTTTTTCCATTTAGATTTCTCTTTTTGTATCTATTTTATCCGGAGTCCAAATTGCGTAGAAAAAAATTTCAATATTCTTTTAAAATCCTAATCAACCCATTTTAAATATTTTCTATTTTCTGATTTTTTGCTATTTTTAATTTAATTAGCACTCAATTAGTGAAAATTCCACTAAATTTCTACTGTTTTTCCATATTTTCATTTATTAGAAAAAATGTTTTACGACAGTGGAATTTTTGCGAAAAAATTCCACTTTTTTCTACTGTTTTTCCACATTTGTATTTATGGAGGAATCGCTTCGCAACAGTAGAATTTTTTTTTCAAAAAAATTCCACTTTTTTCTATTGTTTTTGCACATTTGTATTTTATGGAAAAAATGTTTCGCGATAGTGGAATTTTTTACGTGAGGTCAATTTTTGCACCATGCTTTGCCGCTGAGCATTGCTAGTTGCACCTGCTCGCTGCATGCTGCTGCTCACGGAGCTCGGAGGCCGCGGCGCCTGCATGATTAGCGCACGCGCAGGCGCCTGTCATATATCGGGTCCCTTAAATTAAACCCACGGTCGAAATTAGGCAACCGCATGTCCGCATGCAAGAACTGACCCATGGTAAATTGGTAAGTTGGTAAATTAAGGCGGTTCATGCCCTAGGCGGTAGGCGCGGGCGGGGCCGCTCCCTCGCTACGGCTAATTTCCTGACGGCCTGAATCATGGCTAAACTGCGACGGTTCCGGCGAAAATTGCTCCCAGGCCAGCGCTGATCAGGCCCGCCGCAGCGCGGGCCTTCAAATTTCACCACAGTGAAATCAGTGAGCAGAGCGCAAGTACGCGCCTAGGCGGGACTGCGGGAGCAGTAATTATTTATTCGTGCACGAACAGTGCGCCCGCCCACCTCGGGCTTTGCTTCTTCTCCATGGAGACGATATGGCTGCTGCAGCTGAGCTGCAGCTGCAAGCCTGCAACAGCAACCCCCAGGAGAGTGAGCGAGCTAGGGATGGGACTTGGGAGCCGAGGGAACAGGACATACTCCATTGTTGTCTCTATTCTCGACTCATGATTGCCACAATTTCCTTCTGCCTGCATGGCTGCACTGCACTTCATCTTCTCGATCTTGTTCCTCGCCCAGCTGCTGCCTACCACTGCCTGCTATGCTGCTGCTTGCCTCCCTCCTCTCCGAGAGGGAACGCGACGTGCTGCGTGCATGCATGGATGATCGAGCGTATCGATCGATGATATACATACTAGTATCAAACATGCATGTCACGGCTGATGATGATGGATGCATTTCATGCGTGCATGCATGCGCGTTGCGTTGAAAATCCCCCCAAAAGATCGTGTACAGCGACGTAAGTACGTCGTGCGTGTGCACAGGTACGAGAGGGAGTTGGAGAGAGTCAGGTAGGGGGTAGGGTAAGCAGGTGAGCAGTGGAAGGGAGGGCGACATGTCCATGGGCGTGGCTGTGCGTTCCCGGGGCTCGTGATGGCTCGCTTGCATGCTTCGATCGGCTTGGCGCCGTGGCCGGGCTAGGCGGCTAGCCAATTGCCATCACACAGCCGAGGCGCACACAGGCGAGCTGCTAATGTCCCAATGACCCATGTTCCTTCCTTCTGGCTCGTGCCTCCGTTCCTGCAATCATGCCCTCGTCAAAAGGAACCGGCTCCAGCTTCCAGTTGCTAGAGGGAAACAGATTGAGCACTGAGCACCAACAAAAAAAAAAGCAGCGACATGCCCTCGCAACAATATTTCTGGCCAACCATAGTACCAGATCATGGGATCATCTGGCCGTCAAAATCCACCATATACATATATCAGCATAAATACTCGTTGTGCACTGCAATATTGCATCGTTGTCTGTTTTTTCTCTTTTAGACAGACGGCTATTTATTTCGCTAGTCTATATTATTTTTTATTTTGTGATTTTTTTGGTTTGTCTACGCTATTTTTCCACTTAATTTTATTGTGGAAATTAAGTTATTTTGTATTGAAAAAAATTTATATATATGGTTACATTTATATTTTAAATTTTTATTGATTAAATATTGTTTGTAATAGAAATCTCTTTTGTAAGTTTCTTAGGTTAACTACCTTCATATATTTTATTTAAATTTTATATTTAATCTATTAATTTAATAAATTGCTTATTTATTTCTATATATAATTATACATAAGTCAATTATACCCTCCTAGAGATATACTACGTTTGTAGTATAATATACCTATAATATACTAACTTGGTAGTATAAAAAAGTTAAGGACTAATACAAGCCTTTAGATCAAAAGGATTGGATGGCTCATATCCATTAGAAGGTACAGTAAAAGAGCCCTTTTTTTTGTCTAAGACAGATGGCTATTTTATCGCTAGCTAGTCTATATTATTTTTTCTATTTCGTGATTTTTTTTTGTTTGTCTATGCTATTTTTCCACTTAGTTTTATTGTAAAATTTAGTTTTTTTAATTGAAAAAAATTATACACATATGGTTACATTTATATTTTAAATTTTTATTGATTAAATATTGTTTGTAACAGAAATCTCGTTTGTAAGTGTTTTAGGTTAACGACCTTCATATATTTTATTTAAATTTTATATGTTTTGGTATGAATGTTGTTTTTGTTTTCTCTGGTTATTAGTTGAGCACATAAACATCATAAATCTCAAAAACAACCACCTATATATCACTAAGTTGTTTTTTTTTTCATTTGTTCCATTTTCGCGTGCTAGCTAGTTACATCGTTTCACCTGAGAGAAATTAAAGCGAGAAGCTAACAATGCATGGAACACGTACAGTGCCAATAGATGAACAGAGGATGAGCATTTGCGTGCCTAGCTAGCGTTATGAACACCTACGAGTGGTCCGAGCATGCATGCATTAAGCGTACGTGAACCACTGTAACACTGTGTTTGTGCCGCAGAGGCAAATTGGCGGGGTCTACACTAACATAATGGCACTGCAGGTGCTCCAAGGAGAGCATGCTAAACAGTAGGGTTTGTGTTTCCTCTCTGTCTCACAAGATGGAAACAGCACGGCATGCAACCCCACCATGATTCACATGTAGGTGCGTGCTGATGGGCTTGCCCGGACAAGGAGGCATTCGATTGCCAGGGTGAAAAACAATTGTCTGATGAAGACAACACAAGGGGATGCCATTGCCAGCACTTTCGGTCCAGTCTAATCCAATCCGGACATCCAATCCATCGGTTTCAAAAAGCCACCTCCGGCTCAAGCTGGCTACTCTCTTCTATCTCTGCGTGGGTAGCCACTAGCCAGCCTTTGCCTTTGCCTTTTCTTTCTTTCTCTCTTTCTTTCTTCTCGGCTTATCGATCTCTTTGACGCACGGCACCGGGACACATGCATCCGAGTGCGAGCCCTAGCTACCGGCTAAAGCTGGCAGATCCGATGCTGCCTGCCTCCGGCCCGGGAGAAGACGGCCGTGCCGGGTGCGCATGGGAGCAATACACACCAGCTGGTCTTGTTCGGTCCCGCTTGAACAGTCGAATTGGTAGTGTGCTATACTAGTTTATAAGATGAATTAGACCCTACTTGATTGGCATTTTCGTTTTGTATTATTTTGTTGATTCAAAATTTATTATTTATATATATATATCATTTAACGTAACATTTTGTAAATTCTATAATTTAATTTTAATATCTTTTGTCTTTCCACTTCTCTTTTAGAAAAGAAAATACACAACGCTATACTGTTCCAACCATCTAAAAGGTATATAGGTTATATATCCATCGTTGGGGATTCACAGTCATCCATCCGTCTCCTCCGCTATGAAAAATTCCTAGATCTACATCTCTTCCTCTAATGCCTCCATCCCCGTATTACCTCCTCCCCGATGAAAAATTTCGAGATTCCCATCTCTTGCTCCATTACCTCCATCTCTTCCACGATTCTCCAGTTGCTCCTCCATGTTAGACACCTATTTCTATTTCTATATACTAGAAGTCTCAACATTCCTCTAGCCACGCCTAACCAGTGGAGGTTTGATTGATGGACATGTGGATGCAGAATCCATGCACTTGAGAGTAAACGAGAGGGGCGGTTGAACTAGGTGGAGCTAGCATCGACGGTGTCAAGCTCGTAGGTATCATTCAGATGCATCAGGTATCATGTTAGTATCATTCAGTATCATCAAGGTATCTTGTAGGTATCAATAAATATAGATATGTATCATTGAGAATATGGTATCATCGAGGTATCACTGAGGTAACATTAAGTATCAGATAGGTATAATTAAGTATCAAGTAAGTATTGTCGAATATATGGTATCATTGAGTATCAAGTATCATTAAGTATCTTACATTCATCATTAAATATCAAATAGATATCATTAAAAATGATCAAGTATCAGGTAGGTATAGTCTATTGCCATGACTCGATATTCTGGTATATGTACTCGATGATACCTTCGATATTCAAACCTGAGACATAACGACATGCACCCTCGATGCTCATCCCCGATGCACGTGACTCAATACCCCGATTCTTGACCCAATATTCAAATGCTCAAATGATAGCCATGATAATGAGCGATACACCCAATACTATCCGATACACTACGACACAATACCCGGTAGGCGGTAGTCAATCAATTCTGCCGTAGAATAGTTGATAATCTATTAATTAGTCAATGTTGTTTGCTATTAAATTCAATAACCTAATTAAAAACCGCTGATGCATAATTAGTGTTTTCATACGTACATATTAATTCCGTATATACGCAGCTATACCGTTGGTACTGTCCCAAACACGGTGTGTGTCTATATATAGAGAGAGGAAAGCTAACGTACTCTCGAGAGTACGGATCCGATGAGTTTTTGTAATCCGAGATTATTATCGACCGATCCGAACCGTTGATTTTCTTCGTCTCGTTGAAATGTAACTCTCGACCAAGTTTCATATTTTTTCGAATTTTTTACTATTTGTTTTATATTTTCAAAAATTATCATTTTTGGACGCGCCACAACTAATTGGAAGGTTGATTTTTAAAAATACGAAAGAAATAGGAAACAAATTACAAGGTCTACGCGGCTAGGTGCCTTGCGGAGCGTGGCGCTAACTAGCCGGCGATGGAGGACGTCGTGTAGACCCTGCAGTTCGTCCTGCAGCTTGTATAAAGCAAGTTTCAGCCATGTATTGGAATAGCTTGTATGAAACAATATATTGCATAAAGCAAGTTCTTTTGAATTGTGAGTGCAATGTTCAGATTTTTGTTTGAAATCTTTCTGAAGCAATGTATAATGCAACAACAAGACTTGTTTTCAGCAATGCAGCAACAACACAAGTATTAAGCAATGTATCCATATATTTATTTCTGTCGGTATGAAATTCTGTTTCAGACTTCTATAGCATGTCTTGAACAAATTTGGTCTGAATTGTAACCCTGAAACATGGCATCCAATCATGAAGTGTAATCCTGAAAATGAAATGAACCTCAATTCTAATGAAGCTATGAAATCCAAGCAATTATATAGATTCTGGGCAAATTCATTAACTAATCATGGTAGGACACAATTTCAGAATCTGAACTGAACAAAGTGAAAGCACTGCCACTGTCTGAACTTTCACCATTGCAGCAGTAAGCATGGTGAACTGGAGCAAACCGCCGCATACAGGAGGCGAAAAAAAGAATGAATTCAGGAATATCTTCACACGCTGCCAATCAGCAAGAATTGTGAACCATATCAGTCACTTTCAGCAAAATGAATTCAGCACCAAAGACGCGACAACCTGCAAGCTACAAGGGATAAACAATGAAGGCTCACTTGGGGTAGTGAGAGTTGCCTTTTGTGCTGAAACTAGAGAAGAATCAGAATTGCAATGCTTTCACTGGAACAACTATTACGAGCAAGCAGCAACAATGTCAATGGATCAAACAAACAAATGCCAATGGATCAAACAACCAAGTCCAATTGCACCTGAACCTTTCATGATCCTGAGCCTACGACAAGAATCAGCAAACATCCTGCAAACATCTTGCCTTCCGCCGCCGACGGCACCGTTCCGCATGCCCTCCAGTGGCGGCGGCGCCGAGGCTCGTGGCGACCAGCGGGCTGGAACCCAGCGGCCGTCGGCTTGGACGACGGCGGCGCGCGGCTGTCGGCGGGCTGGGCGATGGCGGCGTGGCCAGCGGCGGCGGCGTTCCCAGACGGGACACAGAGATTAGGGAAAACAGGATTTGGGGATTTACAGCCAATATTCAAATACTCAAACGATAAACATGATAATGAACGATACACCCAATACTTAATCCGATACACTACGACACAATACCCAGTAGGCGGTAGTCAATCGATTATGCCTTAGAATAGTTGATAATCTATTAATTAGTCAATGTTGTTTGCTATTAAATTCAATAACCTAATTAAAAACCGCTTATGCATAATTAGTATTTTATAGTACATACTAATTCCGTATGTGCGCAGCTATACCGTTGGTACTGTCCCGAACGCGGTGTATGTGTATATATATATATATAGAGGAAAGCTAGCATACTCTCAAGAATACGGATTCCTTCGTACTCTCGATGAGTTTTTGTAATCCAAGATTATTATCAACCGATCTGAACCATTGATTCTCTTCGTCTCGTTGAAATGTAACTCTCGACAAAGTTTCGTATTTTTTTGAATTTTTTACTATTTGTTTTATATTTTTAAAAATTATCTTTTTTGGACGCGCCACAACTAATTGGAAGGTTGATTTATAAAAATACGAAACTTGATCGGGAGTTACATTTCAACGAGACGAAAAGGACCAACGATTCGGATCGGTCGGTAATAATTTCGGATTCAAAAACTCATCGGGAGTATGGAGAAATCCGTACTCTAGAGAATACGCTAGCTTTCCTCTCCCTCTACACACACACCGTCGGATAACAACCTCCATTTTAAAAGGTTCTTAATTTTTGTTTCATAAAACAAAACAAAACTAAAACTGCGGGCACGAAGAGGTCCTCGATGAACAAATTGGCATGTCCTGCGTGTCCACATGCGCAGTGATCATGCGTGCGAAACTAAACATGCATGTTCATGTTCCTACACGCTGCTGGTTATGATCTGCAGCCAGAACCGTGGCGGAGGTTCTTGTGGCCGTAGCTAGACACTCCCTGACTCCCTGTTTCAGCGACGACCTCCGCGGCCTCGCCGGCGCTGCACACGACGTGGCGCGCGCGAGCTTGCGCAACGCAGGCGGCAACGTAAGCCTCCTGACCCGTGGGCCGTGGCGGCGGCCCTGCACCGCATGAGGCTGGGCCCGTGGCGGGCAGAATCTCCCTATGTCTCACGGCCCACAGGTCTATTCCCGTGCGCTACACGGTGGACCTGCTTTTACATACTCGTGGCCCACATGCTAGGTCAACGTAGCACGCCTGCAACCAGTGGCGTGGATGAGAATCAGCACATGCACATCCTTTCTCGCCGCTCGGCATCTCTACTTTGGGTGACTTCTAGTCCTAGAGTGACACGGGGGGTTTATTGCTCTTGCTTCGATTGCTCAAGGATCCCTAGGGACTTACACATTTTAAATCTTGGGTTAACAGATGGTGGAAAGGAGGTAGTAAAATTCATTGGACTAATGACTTACCTTGATACCATGTGTTGGGTTGTCTAGGACAGTAGAATTAGAAGTTGTCACGAGAAGAATAAAAGGATTAAAACTTCCATGGTGTCAATTCATTCTATTTGTGCTCTTTTTGGTTATTGGTCAAAGATTTTATGCCGGGTGCCTTGCAGCACATGCTGAAACGAGGGAGAGCTTGCAAAACTTCTGTGATACTTCAGGCAGGCTAAAGGTATTGGATGCTACTGTTCGAATGCAAGGAGATTCAGGTGGTGTGGACAAGACTTCGCAGGAGAATTGAAATCTCTTTCGGTTTATCAGATAGTTGGGAGTTGGATCTTTGTATCGTGGGTGCTGGAAGTTATCGTTATCTTAGCTGGTGTAATTGTGAAAGTCGTTTTGTCATCTGGTGCTGCTGCAAACTCTGAGCTGTTTGTTTGGTGTTTGGTCTTCTAGCGTGGGAGATTAGTTTGTAGTGTTTTCAGTCAGTAGTTTCTGTGTGCAAGGGAAGGCCTGGGATTTGTTCTCATTGTCGTATGCGATGAAAATCGAAGTATCCCTTCTAAAAAAAATCTCAACTTATGGTGTACTACCCTTTCCATCTGAATTCCTCTTATAGATGACATTCTTCTTTTTCCTCACTTTCTAATCCATGACACCTGAAATCAGCACAAGGTTATACACAGCTAACAGATTAGACAACTGACATGGCCAAACGTACATGCTTCATGAGTTTATCCATCTGAAGGCATAAGGTAAGACATGTCCATCGCTTGCACCGCCTTCTGTACCTAACGTAGACCATACAGAAGGCTTACAGCAGTAGTTTTTTCCCCCCACAACAGTGATTCTGCTCTCAAATTCTTTTGTAGTCCCGTTGAAGTATTGAACTAGTTGAGAAAAACTTGCTTTCGAGAAGTCCATAGTTGGATAGGTGCGATGGTCCAAGGCTGAAGACGGCAAACTGAGAAGCTCACTAGCAAACAGCAGACTTATTTTGGTAAACCAGAACAAAGGGCCACTCTGAGATAGGCACGGCACATGCCAGAATTTAATACACAATTTCTGTACCAGCAACATGATACCAACTTGAGATCTGCGCCTTGTTTGTTTCAGATTAAAGTTAAGTTGATTTTTACTGTAGCAAATTTGTAACACCCTTGAAAGACATTTTAAAAAATTCAAAAAATTATGAAAAAATTATTTTATGAACTCTAAGAAGAACTATTTGAAACCCCACAAAAATGAATACAAAATATTACACCATTTGACTTATACAAAAATGAGAAATTTTCTTTTAATTTAATTTAATCTGAAACAAACAAGGCCCTGGCTACAAAATTTACAGCATCAGTAAGCTTACCAGTTCTGGTATATGATCAGGTACTCATCTATACGAGCAATAGCACGATGAACTGATTAAGAAATTCACATTATTCAAATCAGAGGCTATATGTACACAGGGTCGAGTCAGAGCCAGAAACTCAGAATGCTGTGCGTCAATTTCTCTTCAAGTTAGAAGAGCGACCCGACTCCTTTTAGGTTCTGATATCCTCACTCGTGTTATTGCTGCTGTCAGTACATCTACTATAGCACATTCATCACCCTGCTCATCAGAATGGCTACTTGAAGATTCTGAAGATGAATACTGATAATCTGACTTTATTCTTTCACAACAAATACTAGGCGTTGTAGTTTTATTAGCATGCCATAGATTAGAAAACTCATCCTTCAAGGGGTACTCAGTGAAGAACAGAATCCAAGGATGCCCTGTGTTCCATAGAATTGGAAGTTTAGAATCACAAGGAAAGCACAAGTTGTGTGAAGATGTTTGAGCTTCAAACTTACTAAGAACTCCATCAGCATCCAATCTTGAGGAGACATCTCGATGAAGCATTCGGCCAATGAGATCACGTCCAAGAAGAGATACCGATTCCCATTGAACACTGTGGAAATCAAGTTCAACTGTTTTTATGGCCTCAAAGACAGCTTGTACAGAGCTCCCTTGAAATGGAAGACTCGCCATCAGTAACACATGAAGAAGCACACCAGCAGCCCATATGTCTACCTTTCCTGAGTAATTCCCTAATAGAACCTCAGGTGCCACATACGCTGGGCTCCCTGCAACGCCACAGAGTTTCTGACCTGCAATGTAAACAAAAGCACATTAGCAAGCATAGAACCAGATGTCATCAGATAATCTAGTTTAAGCCATCATACAGTTGTGCTAATTTTTTGATGACTTCAAAATCAAGGTAGCTAGCTACCAGATGAACAAACTGTACTTCAAAGTTACAACAAGACCAGTGCAAAGACACCTCAGTGCGCTGAAATCAATAAATATAATATTTTTTTAAAAAAATAAATCCATGGTAAAACAACATGCATTATTTCTTGATTACCTATAAACATCACAGTAAACCTGCTGTCGTCAAAAACCAATTCCTGGCAAAGCATGAAAAGTTTCAGGATAATGACCGATACCCTCAACAACAGATAGTTTGTCACAGACTGGTTACACGTAGGCTTTTCAAGTGCAGGCTTAAGACAACATCATGGAGCTAGCGATAACCATGAACTCATTTATGCTGATAATTGTCAGCATCAGAATTCCATGGTAGTATCAACTAGCTTATGATAGCCACAAACAAAACTCAACTGCAAACATCAAATTGCACCCGTCTTCTTCACAGACCTAAGAAAACAACATGACAGTCAATGAACACATGCGACTGACTCATGATTAGAAAGTTAACATGTATTCCTTGATACCTGCTTAAGTGATGCAAAGCACTAGCGACTAGAATTACTTTTTAACAGAAACAATCTTTTGTGGATTTCCCCCATAAACAGATAATATTGATGGCTTGATGCCTATCTGTGTATAAAGCAAGGAGACAAAATAATTCTTTCCAGATACAATTTTCAAATGTAATGATGCAATATTAATCTTTATAACACAATAAGGATATGTAGACAATGAATCCCCCAATCATTTTAAAGTTTACATAGCCCATCAATATTGAGTACAAACAGTCTCCAGACTCCAAAGATGTGTTGCACTTAAGCAATTACTCCTGTTTGGTTTTAATGTTAAGTTACTTCGACAAGATTAGTTCTTCTTTTATACCTACTCCAAGTGACTGATTCATTTCACGATAAATTTGATCATGCGTTGCATTTTAAAAGCAGTACATTGCGAAATCCCGTATGATTAGTGACCCTAGCATAAAGGATTCAGCTAAAATCATCTTGTAGACTACCTGAAGATCTGTTTTTTGAGATGGTCTATCTGAAGATCTATGCAATGTTAGGACGTGCAAGCTAGATATTAGCAATCTTTCATGGTCACTAGTCATTACCATTGGTGACGCGCACGGCCAGCCCAAAATCTGCAAGCTTCAACCTCCCGGGCTTGGTGAGCAAAACATTCTCCGGCTTAATGTCCCTATGAACGACGCCCATCTCGTGGCAGTATTTCACCACCGTCATGAGCTCCCGGATCACATTGGCTGCACGCCGCTCGGAGAGCCTCCCTTCCCTGGCCACCTCATCGAGGAGCCGGCCACCGCGGCAGAGCTCCATGACGAGGTAGAAACTGTCAGCGTCCTCGAAGACGGCTCTGAGCGTGACGACACCCGGGTGCCCGGAGAGGTGCTGCATGATCTCCACCTCCCGGTGGGCCGTCTCTCCGCCGTTCTTAGGAAGCGCCTTGCAGGCGAACTCCTCGCCGCCGCCATTCTTGGCGCGGCAGACCCGGACGGAACCGAACTTCCCGTGCCCGATCTCCTCCCCAAGATCGTACTCGCTCTCCAGCCGATTCCGCCGCCCCAACCGCGTGGCCGCCTCGACGCACCCCACCTTCCGCTTCAGACCGCGCACGGCGCCCCCCGCCGCCGCCCCTCCGCTCGCCGCGGGGGCTGTCATCACCAGGCCGCGGGATGCGCCGGCCGCGCCGGCGCAGGGTTTCGGCTCCGCCTCGCGGCAGGCGCGCTTGCGGGACGCATCATCTTGGAGGGACCTCGCCGCGGAGCACGAGGGGGGGCCCTTGCGCTTCCGCGCCACCGGCTCCATCCGGCAGCCGGGGATCCCGAGCGCTTACTTCTAGGCCGCGACCTCGCGCCGCCCGCGGCGGCCGGGCATGGCGCTGGGTCGGCGGCGCCGCCGAGTGGGACGGACGGATCGGCGAGGCGGGTGGGTGGGTGCGCGCGCGCGGTGGTGTGGTGGAGAGGAGAGATGTGGCGTCGAGGCGAAGCAAACGACAAGGGTCTTGGGGTGGGGGTAGTGTAGTGTAGCTGGGGATGTCGCGCCGCGCGGCGAAGCCACGCGATGATTCTTCTCTGCGTCGCTCGCTTTTCGTCGCCCTGGGCTGCGCGGCCCATGCTCGTTGGGGAAAAGCCGCGGCACACGACTCCGTTTTTTTTTTAAAAAGGAAGGGAATACTGCTTCTTTTCCGCAGTTGCTGGCTGGTAGTCTATTGTGGGGAACAAGTCAAGTCGGCCCGCCAAATGAAGTGTCAATGGGGCTACATCCTTCAGGGCCCATCGGGTTTATAAGGTCGACCCCCTTTGTGAGGTGGTGTCCTAAAAAGGCATGCCCATGTGGTTCGCGATTGTGAATTTTAAATTTAAGATTCGGAAAAAATCACAAAAGTGCAAAGACGTTTGAAGCACTTGACATACTTCTTTTAATAGAAAAACACTTTCATATTGCGTTTGATCTTAGAGCATCTTCAACAATAAACTTTAACTTAAACCCTATATTTGAATATAGACCCTCTGTAGATAACTGGTGATTAGTGCCTGCATGTAGTTAGTAGTCAAGAGAAAAATAAGTCAGGGGCTGTTAGCCTGAGAGCCGTAGTGTTCTTGTCATCTTGAGGGCTACGGCAGTGTGAGCTTGAGTTTAGGATCGTGGGTGAGTGGGTTGTTGTCTTACATGTACTTTGAGTCTACAAATTAATGGAAAAACGATAGGGCAACGAGGGCCTGTATCAGTCTAAACATCTTGCGTTCTGTGTGTTTCATTTGTACTTTTGCCTCCACCAGAGAAGAGTGAGCGTTGATGTGCTCGTGTGTCTCCGTGAGAGAGATTGAGAGAGCAAGAGTTGAGTGATTCATCCCCAACAATTGGTATCAGAGCCAGCTTATGCCCAAGATTCTTCGCTTCAACAAGATGTCCATCGTCGAGCACTCCGCGTCGCGATCGTTGAAGGAGGGTGGGCTGCCGCTTCTATATCTGATGCTCACCTCCACCAACTACTCCATCTGAGCAATCAAGATGCAGGCCAACATGGAGGCGCAAGGCATTTGGGACGCCGTCGAGGCTGCGGCCGAGGAGATCGTGGAAAGCAAGAAGGACAAGATGGCGCAGACCGTGGAAAGCAGGAAGGACAAGATGGTGCGTGGCTGCGTGCATATCTTTTCGGGGCCGTCTCTGAGGATGTGCTACAGCAGATCGCCAAGAAGAAGACGACCAAGGAGGTGTGGGCGAGCTTGAAGACGAGATGCCTTGGTGTTGATCGGGTGAAAAAGGCTTGTGTGCAGACCTTGAAGAGTGACTTCAAGGCACTGCACATGAAGGAAACCGAGTTCATCGACGAATTCGCCGGCAAAATTAGTGGCCTAGCGAACCAGTTGAGTGTGCTTGGTGCAGCCATGGAGGGCACTGATCTCGTCAAGAAACTACTTGATTCGATGCCTGACAGGTTCTTGCATGTCATCGCCGATCGAGCAGTTCTCTGACATGGATGGCATGCCTTTTGATGAGGCGATTGGCCGCCTCAAAGCATATGAGGAGACGATACGCAAGCGCGACGACAAGCGTGAGGAACATTTGCTTCTCACCTCCAACAGCTCAAGTGGTGGCGGCCGCAAGAAGAAATTTGATAAGGCAAAGACCATGCGCTACAAGTGTCAATAATTGGGGCATTTTGCTTACGAGTGTCCTGAGAAGACAGAGAAGGCGCTACTTGCCATGGCGGACGCCGACGATGAACCTGTCTTAATTTGAGCGAAGCCATGAAAAGATTAGGAGGGAAAATGTTAGTTAATCTTGTCATTAGCATTTGCATATTTGTTTTGTTTACTTATATGCATGTAACCAGGAATGCGCAGTGGCAGATCAAGTGCAAAGCAGAGAAATGTGTGAGACATGTGAGCTGCTATTGGCTTGAGCCGACATGTGCGCAAGGCGTGAGGCCAATGTGCTGTGTGAGGCGGCAGTGCATGATATGCTGAAGCACAAAAACAGGACATGCATTGAGTTAGTGTTGCATGCAGGTAACTAGTGATTAGTGGCTGCACGTAGTTAGTAGTCAAGAGAAGAATAAAGTCAGGAGCTGTTAGCCTTAGAGCCGCAGTGTTCGCGTCATCTTGAGGGCTACGACAGTGTGGACTTGAGTTTAGGATCGTGGGTGATGGGTTGTTATCTTACATGTACTTTGAGTCTATAAATTAATTGAAAAACAGCAGGGCACCGAAGCCCGTACCGGCCAAAACATCTTGTGTTCTGTGTGTTTCATTTGTACTTCTGCGTCCACCAGAGAAGAGCGAGCGTTGCTGTGCTCATGTGTATCTGTGAGAGAGATTGAGAGTGAGAGTTGAGTGATTCAACCCCAACAGTAGCTAGGTGACGTGGTCTTCATCGGCGATAATAATTCATGACATGATTATATGGAAGATTGTCTATAAAAATATATGATGCGAGCAGGACTCAGTAGCCTGGGTGTACACTTGGCACACTTGTGCTACAGTACGAACTGGGCATGGTGACTGTGAGCGCGAACTCCAAGCCGACATAGTTCTGGGAGGACTACAAGCTTGCCCAACATGGGGATATATAGCACTGCGGTTGTACGGTGCATCCTCCGGGAGTTATGATTATTTCATAACTTTGTACAATTTTACTATATGTCGCTAATATATTTGTACTTGACACCATTTCAACTAAGGTACCATCCCTGTGAAGGACTTCATGAGCCCAACTTCAATTTTGCTCTAGAAAAGAGCGTCACGCTGAGGGTGCAAGATTTGATGTTGGTGCACGTGTCATGACGATCGAGGAGTACTATTAATGATTGCATACATTCTAACTCGTTACTAATTTATACAAATTATTGCCTTTGTATGAATCAGATATGTTTGTAGGAGGGAGCACAACGAGAGGGTCACCCTCACCTTTGCACAATGCAAGTCCCAACCGCTATGCCGTACAGAGGCGTACGACAGGAGTGAGCTGCAAACTGCCCAAAGGCGTGGGATGCACCGACGGAGAGATGGAACATTAAGGAGTTTCGGGCAAGGTCTACCGGCACGAAGAAGAACAAGGCATTCAAGGACTACAAGACGACCACCGGAAGGTGGTCCATGCCTTTCATGGATAAAAAAATTGAAATATCCTGAACCCTTCTACATTGGTCAGCTTCCTTTTACTAACTTGTCTTTTTCTTCATGTGTCCTTGCAAGAGCTGGAAGAGCGGACAAAAGTCAAATCAATTAGAACTCTAAAGAAGATCCCACTCGTTCACGGCTTGGGATGAGACATAGTCACCCATGCCCCACTCAAGGCTAAAGCTAGTAAGTGCCATACATATGGTCGGAACTTTATGCCTTATGAGTCAAATTAGCACAACTCACCCAAACCAATTGCAGGAATTGTGCCAACAGGCGTACGTTGACAAGCACGAGGCCGATAACAACCCAGAGTATGTGTCGCTAGATCCTTGTGTGGTACACAAACACATGGGGGAAAGGTTAATCAACACGCTTTCGGTGAGAATCACCTATGGTGAGTGCTAAGTTCAAATCCTCATAACAAGTAGCCACATTTTGCAACTAATCGTATCACACTACGGTGAGTAGCACGGAGACCCGATGCTAATTTGAAGAGCTGTTGTTGAGAGAGATGGAGCAGCAGTGGAAGAGGTATGAGGAGGAGCATGCCCACCAAGAACAACTAATGAAGGCAATGCAACAGAGCATAAGGACCGAGCAGGATGAGCGCAGATGGGATCAAGAGGTGTTCAACGCGACTCCAAGCCTTGGGGAATTTGGCTCGACTGAGCAGGGTAATGTATTCGGAAATGTTAGAATATATGTCGAATATGTGTATGAGAAGGATTATTGTTGGACCCTGAGTTGTAAAGGCAGGGTTGAGTTAGAGTAGGAGTCGGACTCTAGCGCCTCCGCTATATAAAGGGAGGTGGCCCTGGTGTAATAAAAAAAACGACGACTTATGTAGCGGCATAGGCTCGCAGGTGGTTGTGGCCGGCTTGTGGCCGCGACCCACGGCGGCCGGCTGCGTTGAATTGGGGAGGAGCGCCCATAGTCAAGCCCCGCAGATGTAGCCTGAGAGGTGAACTGCGTAACCAAATATCGTGTCTCCGGTGTCGTTTCTAGATTGCATCTCGTCCTGTTTTCTAACAATTAAGTGGTATCAGATCTGTGGTCGGTGATGCGGATGATCTAGAGGAGGTGCGGGGATTATCTTATGCATACACACGTGCGTCGAGGAAAAGCCCATGTCGGCGCAAGGTGGAGCATGTCGAAGACAACGCAAAGCAGAGGCAGCTTCGACGCTCGCGATCATACTGGCCACCAGACGTGGCGACAGCGGCCAGAGAGATCGGAGCGGTCGGCGGTATCGAGCGTTGACGATACTACCGGGTATGTTGCAATCGACGACGTCGCGGCACTGATGGGCGGTACCGTGTCGTGGGCGTGGTGTCGAGATGCGGCATGTTGCCGTGCACGCGAGGGCGATCGGTTCCGGAGACCTGCTCTCCCGAACGACGGTGCACGCCGGCGCACGGGATGGGGAAGAACCGAAGCGGCGGCGCAGCAGAGGGAGGTGGCAAACCCTAGGAGTGATCTGATCTGATCCCTCTGGACGGCGCGGCGGCAGATTTATATAGCAAAACGCGTGAGGCAAACGGATCGCGAAACGGGCCGCGACCGAGTCCAACACGATTTGCATATTCCATATCTGACCCGCAAAATCCGGAGAGCAAAAGAAAAAGAAACTGCAAAAAGAGGCTGCGTCTGCGCAAGCACGAGGGTCCGGTTTCGGCGGACCATTCACGCAGGTGCCGTGCGCACGCGCCGCCCCGCCCCGGCCCGAGCCCGGCCCGGCCCGGCGAGGCGAGGCGAGCGCGCGCGTGTGATTCTCTATTTCTCTCTCCCATCACATTCTCTAGTGGGAGGGAGCAAGCTCCACTATTTAAGCATGACCTTCACTCCTCCCACTAGCAATATGGTACTAAAGAAATTTCACATGCCTCATGCATACATGGGCCTTTGAGATTTTTCAGGAATTATTTAGATATTAAATGGGCCAGGCCCAATAATTCTAACAAGAGTGCACCTCTTCGTCACCATGGCTGCCTCGTCTCCACAAACTCTCTTGTTTGTGGGGAGTGTTGACTGATGTCGTTGTGCCTTGGACAGCCGTGTAACAGGTCAATTATGGCTCGATCAATACTTTGTGCCATGTTAGGTTGGCACGGACAGTCAAAAGTCAAGCACTGCAAGACCCAAAAGCACGACGGGCCGCGATCGGGCTAGGTGAGCCCCAAGCATGACATGCTCAACAAAACAGAAAGATAAATGCTTTTTCATAATTTTTTATGTTGCTCAAATGAAACAGTTGACTACATGAAAAAGATGTGTCTCAAAATTCTCTACAACATTGGTGTATAACTAAAATTTATCTGAACAACGGAATACCTCGAAAAATATGAATTACCGAAAAGTGTGATGTGAATAGTAAAATAGCCAATGCACTAGATAATTTTTATAAATTCATGCATTGCTCAAATGATAAAGTTGTTTACATAAAAAAGATGTGTCTCATAATTATCTACAACTTTTATGTAGAATCAAAACTCATCCAACTTACGAAAAAACACAAAAAAACACAAATTACTGACATGTGCCTTAGTTCAAGCCGTGCCGGCCCAAGCACAGCCCATACAGTCGGGCCGGGTTTCTAGGTCTGGCCCGCCACACCGTTCGGGCCATGTCAGCCGACCCATTTGGTTTCTTTTAGGCCTCCAAAATCGGGTCGTAATCAGACTGGTGAAAAAAAAAACACGGCCCAATTCTCAGGGCCGCACTAGGGGGGTTACATAGCATAATATAGCATCGTCGATCACCACACCACTCCTCGTGCGGGCATGCACCACGTGGACGACCTGCTCGCACCATCCTCCCGCGAGGTCTGCCTCGGCGGCGCTCTGGATTGGAGCTGCTGAAGCTGGCTATAGATCAGTGTGGCCAGCCGCGTCGTGGTCGCAAAGTGCTTTGTTGAGTCATTTAGGTTTAATTATTATAGATAGCCAACCTTGCTCATGTTTGTGCAGCCGTCCGCCTGGTGGCTTTGTAAGCTTAATGGTGTGTTTCCGACACCATGGTCATCTGTTTCCAATGAGAATTTGTCAATACTGGATTCAAAATTTGTTGTTCAAATAGTAGTTGTTGATGATGTTAGGACCATAAAGCATCTGCTATGGACAGTAAAGGACTTGTAATTGGTAAGTAAAATTTATGTTCAGCAAGTGTTCCTTAGGCGCGAGATGGCGGCTAGCCATCCCACTTTTGCCCTAGGTGGTCGTCTAGGCGGCCAACCCGTCTAGGCTGTCCTCGGAGGCTCTAGGCAGTAGCTGTTAGAGTTAATCTTGTCATTAGCATTTGTATATTTATTTTGTTTACTTATATGCATGTAACCAGGAATGCGCAGTGGCAGATCAAGTGCAAAGCAGCAAAATGTGTGAGACGTGTGAGCTGCTATTGACTTGAGCCGGCATGTGCGTAAGGCGTGAGGCCAGTGTGCCGTGTGAGGCGACAGTTCGTGATATGCTGAAGTGCAAAAGCAGGACATGCACTGAGTTAGTGTTGCATGCAGATAACTAGCAATTAGTGGCTGCATGCAATTAGTAGTCAGGAGAAAAATAAGTCAGAAACTGTTAGCCTGAGAGCCGCCGTGTTCTTGTCATCTTGAGGGCTACAACAGTGTGAGCTTAAGTTTAGGATCGTGGGTGAGTGGGTTGTTGTCTTACATGTACTTTGAGTCTATAAATTAATGGAAAAACAGCAGGGCAGCGAGAGCCTGTATCAAGATAGAAGAGTGAGCGTTGCTGTGCTCGTGTGTCTCCGTGAGATATATTGAGAGAGCGAGAGTTGAGTGATTCAACCCCAACAATTGGTATCAGAGCCAGCTTATGCCCAAGATTCTTCGCTTCAACAAAATGTCCATCGTCGAGCACTCCGTGTCGCGATCGTTGAAGGAGGGTGGGCTGCCGCTTCTATATCTAATGCTCAGCTCCAACAACTACTCCACCTGGGAAATCAATATGCAAGCCAACATGGAGGCGCAAGGCATTTGGGACGCCGCCGAGCTTGCGGCCGGGGAGACCGTGGAAAGCAGGAAGGACAAGATGGCAAGTGCATATCTTTTCGGGGCCGTCCCTGAGGATGTGCTGCAGCAGATCGCCAAGAAGAAGACGACCAAGGAGGTGTGGGCGAGCTTGAAGACGAGATGCCTTGGTGTTGATTGGGTGAAAAAGGCTCGTGTGCAAACTTTGAAGAGTGGCTTCAAGGCACTGCATATGAAGGAAACCGAGTTCATTGACGAATTCACGGGCAAAATCAATGCCCTAGCGAACCAGTTGAATGTGCTTGGTGCAGCCATGGAGGACACTGATCTCGTCAAGAAATGACTTGATTCGATGCCTGACAAGTTCTTGCATGTCATCGCCGATCGAGCAGTTCTTTGACTTGGATGGCATGCCTTTCGACGAGGCAATTGGCCGCCTCAAAGCATATGAGGAGATGATACGCAAGCGCGACGACAAGCGTGAGGAACATTGGCTTCTCACCTTCAACAGCTCAAGTGGTGGCGGTCACAAGAAGAAATTTGATAAGGCGAAGACCATGTGCTACAAGTGTCAAGAATTGGGGCATTTTGCTTACGAGTGTCCTGAGAAGACAAAGAAGGCGCTACTTGTCATGGCGGACGCCGACGATGAACCTGTCTTACTTTGAGCGGAGCCATGACAAGATTAGGACGAAAAATGTTAAGAGTTAATCTTGTCATTAGCATTTGCATATTTATTTTGTTTACTTATATGCATGTAACTAGGAATGCCCAGTGGCAGATCAAGTGCAAAGCAGGGAAATGTGTGAGACGTGTGAGCTGCTATTGACTTGACCTGACATGTGCGCAAGGCGTGAGGCCAATGTGCTGTGTGAGGCGGCAGTGCGTGATATGCTGAAGCGCAAAAGCAGGACATGCATTGAGTTAGTGTTGCATGCAGATAACTAGTGATTAGTGGCTGCATGTAGTTAGTAGTCAAGAGAAAATAAATCAACAGTTGTTAGCCTGAGAGCCGCAGTGTTCTTGTCATCTTGAGGGCTACAACAGTGTGAGTTTGAGTTTAGGATCGTGGGTTGACATCTTACATGTACTTTGAGTCTATAAATTAAAGGAAAAACGGCAGGGCAACAAAGCCTGTATCAGCCAAAACATCTTGCGTTCTGTGTGTTTCATTTCTACTTCTACGTCCACCAGAGAAGAGTGACGTTGTTGTGCTCATGTGTCTCCGTGAGAGAGAGTGAGAGTTGAGTGATTCAACCCCAACAGTAGCTAGGTGACGATTACGTGGTCTTCATCGGCGATAATAATTCATGACATGATTATATGGAATATTGTCTATAAAAATATATGATGCGAGCAGGACTCGGTAGCCTGGGAGTACACTTGGCACATTTGTGCGGCAGTACGAACTGGGCATGGTGACTGTGAGCGCGAACTCCAAGCCGGCGTAGTTCTAGGAGGACTACAAGCTTGCCCAACATGGGGATATATAGCACTGCGGTTGTACAGTGCAACCTCCGGGAGTTATGATTACTTCATAACTATGTACAATGTTACTATATGTCACTAATATATTTGTACTTGACACCATTTCAACTAAGGTACCATCCCCGTGAAGGACTTCATGAGCCCAACTTCGATTTTGTTCTAGAAAAGAGCATCACGCTGAGGGTGCAAGATTTGATGTTGGTGCACGTGTCACGGCGGTCGAGGAGTACTATTAATGATTCAATACATTCTAACTCGTTACTAATTTATACAAATTATTTCCTTTGTATGAATCAGATATGTTTGTAGGAGGGATCACAACGAGAGGGTCACCTTCACCTTTGCACAATGCAAGTCCCGACCGCTATGCCGTACAGAGGCGTACGATCGGAGTGAGCTGCAGACTGCCCAAAGGCGTGGGATGCACCGACGGAGAGATGCAACATCAAGAAGTTTCAGGCAAGGTCTACAGGCACGAAGAAGAACAGGGCATTGAAGGACTACAAAATGACCACCGGAAGGTGGTCCATGCCTCTCATGGATAAAATAATTGAAATATCCTGAACCCTTCTACATTGGTTCCTTTTACTAACTTGTCTTTTTCTTCATGTGTTCTTGCAAGAGTTGAAGAGCGGACAAAAGTCAAATCAGTTAGAACTCTAGAGAAGATCCCACTCGTTCATGGCTTGGGATGAGACATAGTCACCCATGCCCCCACTCAAGGCTAAAGCTAGTAAGTGCCATACATATAGTCGTGACTTTATGCCTTATGAGTCAAATTAGCACAACTCACCCAAACCAATTGCAGGAATTGTGCCAACAGGCGTATGTTGACAAGCACGAGGCCGATAACAACCCAAAGCATGTGTTGCTAGATCCTTGTGTGATACACAAACACATGGGGGGAAGGTTAATCGACACGCTTTCAGTGAGAATCACCTGCGGTGAGTTCTAAGTTCAAATCCTCATAACAAGTAGCCACATTTTGCAACTAGTCGTATCACACTACGGTGAGTAGCACAGAGACCCGATGCTAATTTGAAGAGCTGTTGTTGAGAGAGATAAAGCAGGAGAGGAAGAGGTATGAGGAGGAGCATGCCCACTAACAACAACTAATGAAGGCGATGCAACAGAGCATAAGGACTGAGCAGGATGAGCGCAGATGAGATCAAGAGGTGTTCAACGCGAGACTCCAAGCCTTGGAGAACTTGGCTCGACTGAGCAGGGTAATGTATTCAGAAATTTAATTATTTTGAATTTTACATAGCGAGTGTGGTCTAGTTTTATTCGAAAAAATGTCGGGAATCCATTTTTGGAATCAGTTCGATAATCGGATATGCTAATAAAAAGATAAAAAAAGGAAAAAGAAAAACTTACCTTGCCTCGTAGCAGCCCATGCATGGCTTGATATGGTGACTGACTGTGGCCCCTTACGCAGATTACGAGGACGCCATGCGTTGTATCCAGAGAAACGCCCATTTTCTGTGTTTCTCCAGAGTCAGCCGCATGGAGAATGTTGCATTCATAGAGCCAAACTAAAAATTAGATGCAGACAACCAAACACAAGAAAAAAGCAAGATTCTGCATCTGTAGATGAAAATCTCTATGAATACAGATAATCAAACAGCCTATTTAATGACGGTCTTATCTTAACGGATGGTTGTGGAGAGAGATCTATCTTCATAGGTTTTTTTTACCTCTCTCGTTGCAACCGATACCCATCAAGGCGCGCACGTTGATATATGCAGCTAGCCTATTATTTTAGGGGCAATTGCGTTCTTGCCCCTGTTCTGGAGTCCAATTGTGATTTTACCCCTACTTTTCCCACTTTGTGACTTTACCCTTGATTTTTGGGAATGAAGCTACAGTTTGCCCTCATTCCATTTACACTAGTTAACGGTGTTAACTCAGCTATAAGTCTAATTGTGATTTTACCCTTGATTTTTCGTACTTTGTGAATTTGCCCTCAAGTTTTGGAAACGAAGTTGCCGTTTTCCCCTAATGTTAATACTTTGTTAGTGTTAGCCGGATTAATCAATTCAAAAAAAATAGACTCCATGCTAAAGGATTGAAATGCCCTCGTACTGTTTTTCATCTAATCGGCACAATATGAAATGTGCTCCAGCTTGTAACCTAGGCAGCGGCTGGGCGGCCTCGTTCTAGCGGATTCCAACGAGGGACAAAATAGTGAATTACCAAGGATGAAATTGCAAATTAGCTATCCATCCGCAAAATAGTGAATTACCAATGATGAAAAAGTAGTTTGCAATGATCTATATGGAAATTAGTTAGTAATAAAACCAATAGCAGCTGCTGTTTTCAACAACTCCAACCACGAACAGCTGTGTGGACCAATTTCCATGGAACATCGTCATTGATCATTGCAAACTACTTTTTCATCCGAGTAACAGAAGATCTCGAAAATGGTGAATTACCAAGGATGGTGCCATGGGCCCTAAAGTAGGCAGCGAAGAAAATAAATTTTATAAATTCATACTTTGTTTAAATGAAAAGGTTGTCTACATGAAAAAGATGCGTCTCAATATTATCTACAACTTTTATGTTGAACAACAGTTCATCTAAGCAACAAAAACTACGAAAAATGCAAACTACCGACTCGTGCTTCATTTTCGATCGTGCTGGCCCAAGCACAGCCCAGATAGTCGGGCCATGCCAGGCGCCCCGTTGTGTTTGGTTTGCAGGCCAAGCACTGTACGCCATTCGGGCCGTGTCGACCTGGCCAGTTTTTTCGTGTCGTACCGTGCTTCGGCTACCTTTTTCGGGCCGTGTCCAGGCCGGCCCGGACCAAGCTCCCAGCACTAACTCCAACAACTACTTTGTTGGTTACATCAACCATGTCTGGACAATCTCTACCAAAAATACTTTCTCTAATAAACCACTGATCACCGCTATGCCCCACTCTGCACCAACCTGAGCATTTTTCTTAATGCTACTTGTCTGCATGATTCTTGTGCCTCTACCAAGATCCTTCACGATAGCTTCTCAAAATTCTCCACATTGCCAAACTTGGCTTTGATACCCCTTGTTTGGAAACATGACTTCTATATCGTTTAGATCCCACATTGGCATCAGCTTTCCTAACATTTTTATAGTAAAATTGCTGCCCGTCGGGCATCCAAGCGGATCAAGCACCTCCCGAACGCCCGCGCGCATGGCATGGCACCCACGCGCCACCCGTTTTATCTGTCGCGCGCAATCAAGTTGTGGCATGCACGCAATTTTTTCTCTCGGCTGCATGCGCGCATGTGTAGGTTCCACTGCAACTAACGTCACAATTTTTCTGGCGAAGTGAAGATATATCATTTTTTACAATGAAACATCTCGTTCTCTGGTGAAAACATGTTTATTCCCACGAAACATCTTTTACTTATGTGTTTGTGTTTGTTGCGGCGAAATTGTTTTGAAACAACTGTGAAACATGCAATAATATGCGAGAACATAAAGTTTTCGACAGCTATGTTTTGGCATGTTTTATCAGGTTCAAATACATGTTTCGACATGTTTCATTGGTACATCTTGTATGTTTTAACAGTGCAATGTACATGTTTTTTACCCGTTTGTGTTTATGTTTTTCACCAATTTTTTTTAGCTTGGATTGGTTTACGAGCATGTCTCAATGGGGCCCACAAACACTGCATTTGTCTGGCAGTTTTGGGGAGGGGCGCGACACGCACACTGCAGCATCTGTGCAGGGGCCCATAGACCGGAAGAAAATTTGGAGAGACCCGGGTCTCTCCAAATCAAAAAAAGACCCTGTGCACCTGTACAGCCAGCCCATTCCTCCCATTAGGATGTAGAGTGCAAATACCCAAGTCAGGTTTCTTTCCTCTGTACAAGCAAAATAATCTCACTCTCTGCCACCATCAAAACTTCACCGGGAGTAAATCAAAATGGAAAAAATGGATTCTTTGCATTTAGATGAACATTTCAGTACCAAGGACAAACTGGAATATGGCTTTTGAAGGGCACAATTTAAATCTGAACTTGTCAAGCACTTAGTAAGGTCAGCACAGAGGACAAATTGCAATATGCATTGAGCATGACAAAGGTCTAATTTACCTTCAGATTTATAGTTTCAAGTACATCGGCCTGGGCTCCAAGTACATCGCCGGCGAGGTGAAGGAGGGCGTCAAGGTTCGTCGCGGTCTTGTCGCGGCTGCCGGCGGAGGGCTGGATGGCGGCGGCGTTCCCTCCGGCGGCGGCATGCCCTCCGGTGGCGGCGCCGAGGCTCATGGCTGCTGTTGGGCTGGACGATGGACGCCGGAGGGTTGGATGACGGAGGCCGGAGGAATGGACGACGGCGGCTCCCGGTGGCCGGCGGGCTGGGCGACGACGCCGTGCCCTCCGCCGCCGGCAGCAGAGCCGTCCAGGAGAGACGAGCAGGAGACCGGGACGAGAGGAGAGAAGCTGCGATTTGGGGATTTTTTTGGTGGAGAAGGCTTAGTCATGCTTTAAGATTTGGGGAGGACAGGTGTCATCAATCCGGGTGAGGTCTTTTTCACGTTGGAGAGACCCGGGTCTCTCCAAATTTTCTTCCCCATAGACCCAGTGCTCGCGCGGCCGCACGGACTGCATCACCCAGCCCCGTAGTCACCAGGCAAAAAGGCACGAGCACTGTAGCAAAAACACTGTTCATAGACGCTGTTCACGAGTGCTGTTCATAGATACTGTTCGTAGTTTACTGTTTACACAGATCTGAGCCGTCCTTCTTAGATCCGACGGCTCAAATTAATCAAAGGCACCGAACACTATTCATCCGGTACCTTTTCAACTAAAGGCAGAGGATCCCAATTGAGCCTCTGGTGCGCGAGCTGGAGCACATGCGTCCGACGTGTAGCACCGCCCTTTTTATAGGTAGCTTTGTTTTTTAATTCTCGTGTAGAGTTGATTTTTGCATTAGAACATTTTTAATGATATAGTCAACCACTAATTATAAGAAATAAATATACCATCTATAGATAGCATATATATACAATCTCTTTAATAAACTAGCTATATTGTGGTCTCTAAAATTAATATAGAACCACATGCATACATGCATGTTGGAATAAACTATAAACTAACTATAAGTTGGTACATAATCTATGTGTCTTTCCTTTTTCTCTCGTTCACATAAGAAAAATGCTGAGTTGATAGCTTTATAAATAACTGATTAAGGCCTTGTTCTTTTGAGCTGATCTGAGCGGCTGAACGGCTGAAATGACTGAATTTCGAGAGCTTCTCGAGGTAGTCTCGAGATTCAGATACATTTCGTTTGACTTGCTTTTTAAAGCGTTAGTATCCAACAAAACAGCGAAAAAACGGGCTAAAAAAACTCGAAGCATATGTGTTTTCAAAATGTAGATAAGCCGTTAAGCTGTTAAGCCGTTAAGCTGAAAAGAACTGGCCCTAAGTATTATTAGAGATGCTCTTTTAGATAACTCAAATATCTATGCATTCTTTCTTTTTTGGGAATATATTCTTTGCAATCAAGCTTACGGTGTAACCATTGTGCAATCGAACTATCAAAAGTTGTAAAAATTTCTAAAAACAATTGCAGATGTACTTTAGTGTTTACTCTACCAATGCATGAAATTTGAAATTAAAATTCATTATATATTAAGTGTTATAAAAAAAGAAAAAATGACTGCTTTGATAAGTTTAAAATTGATAGAATTTTATCTATTTTTGTAACTTTCAATATAGGATGCATTTGAACTTGAAATTTTACACATATGTAGAGTAAGTTGAAGAGTATATCTTCAATTTTTTCAGATTTTTTTAAACATTTGATATTTCGGTTGCACAATAATTACACCGTAAGATTGATTGCATAGTATATATTTCTTCTTTTCTCGCGTCATCCCACCTTCTTCTTTGTCGCAAATCTCGACACGTCAAGAAGCTCTTCTGTTTCCAAGATTGCATCACCACTTCGCACATGCATGCGTCCCCACCTATCATCGATCAGCATGAGCGTACGTGTGGCGACAGCCTCCTCAGACGCACACCTCGCGCCTTTTGGCCTCGCCTGCTGCGGTCGACATGGCGAAACGTTCTACTCCTCGCAGTTCACTTGCATGCAGGAGAAAAGTCTGACCCGGGTGAGGACCATATATACGTCCATGCCCGGGTGACTTGGCGAGTGATCGAGCACCATATATTAACCAATGCGAAAAGACAGTGACAAAAAGGCATGAACATTGGGAGTTTCCTCTTGATTTTGTTTTTTGGTGTCGTCCTACTTCTGTGTATCCAGGCTTGATGAGCACGGTGTCTATAAATGTCGACATCAACTTGACACGCACGGTATCTTATAATTAAGAAGGTCTCGAGCATTAGATAGGTCGTTGACCTTCGTAGCGACCCATGATAGTAGGAAAAGATGATTTTTTTTATTAGCACACGTGTTTTGTTTATCACCTTGCATGGCTACTTTTTCTCTGAAGCACGTTACTACTCCCTCCATCCCATTATATAATTTTTAGTAGTCATCTTAAAGATATTAAAACAATTTATTAATTATTTTTTATAATATTTAACCTCTTTTTAGAGACACTCAAATTTTGTTGAAACGCTGCGCTACACCACGTTAAGATGAAATGCACATGGCCTAGATAGATCGTTGACCTTCGTAGCTACCCATTGATAGTAGGGAAAGATGATTTTTTTTATTAGCACGTGTTTTGTTTGTCACCTTTCATGGCTACTTTTTCTCTATAGCACGTTATTAATTAGGAGTTTAGGACCTCTCTCCGGTAAAAGAAGATTCTACGCACAAGTTACTCTTGCTAGAATAAATGGGCCTTCGCCCATGTATTTGAGAACAAATTTATAAAAATCTTAGTCCCACATGTGGAATGAGACGCGTGAACTCTTTAGTAGCACATTTCTAACAAGTGGAAGGTAGGAGACACTAACTTAAAATAAGTGTGCTTCTCCCTAATCCACACTAGCCCAAGTGGGAAAAGGAGGAAAAGGAAAACCCACACGGGTGCTCATTCGTTTCACCGAGGCGAGAGCACCAAACCTACATGAATGGTCCTTTAAAATTGGGTCCTCATGTTTGATTGAAATTGTGTTTTTCCCGCAAAGATTCGGACACTTATTACTTACTTTGCTATGCAGAGATTAAAAATTGGTAAAGAGAGATTAGGTAGATTCCTCTCTTTGTCACCGGGTGGGTTATCTTACATCACCAATAAGTCTTTTGTTCCACTGGCAGGTCATCGATCCTGACTTGCAGAGCATTTTAGTGGATCATTCCGTAGATTTCTACAGGGTTGGTGGCGATGTCTTATTACTAGCAGGTCATTTTTATCTCCCTGCAGGATCTCCCTATATCTATACATAACGGCTGAGTACCATTACCCCTGCGTACCAGCTCGGTTAATGAAGATCCGACAGTTCTCAAATAACGACACCAATATCCAATAGCTGATGATCATCTCCTTCCTCCGGAAGCCAACGTTGCCGCCTCCGCCGCTCTGCCCACCGAAAAACTTGGATTTCTTCAGCCCCAAGCCACCCCCATGGTTTTCCCTCCTGTTGCTATCTCTCCACCATGGCATCCTTATCCTCCACCTCGCGCGTCGTCATCGATCTTTCCATGGAGCGCCGCCAATCGCTCACAACCACCTCTGTCGCCGCCGCCGCCACGAAATGAAGCGTGTCTTGCATGAAACCGTTGAGTTTGGCTATATACGTCGCCGGTGACTCCACAGCGCACCAAGCCCCTTTCTCCAACCCGTCTCCACTGCTCTACCACCACGAGGCACCCAACCGTTGCCTTCTCCTTCGTCTTTGGTGAAGCCTAGTCCCTTCGATTCTGGCCTCTTCTGACCTCGACACCAACACCTAAAGGAGCCACTTGCTGTCGCAAAGACGTTGATCTCATCGTCATCCGCCGACAACCACCAGAGCTCCCTCCCTGTCGCCGCCCGAAGCCACCACCGCCTTAGACTCGCCGTACGGCCACCGTCGTCACCCCTTGAGCACCATCAAGGCTTTCCTTAGGTTCATCATTGCCCCAATTACGTTCATTTAGCATCTACACGCCGATTTCGGTCATCGTTCGCCAGCGTCGTAGACTACTCCGACGATCCCCTTCCTTCCCCCTCCCTAAGTCACTGTCGACTGAGCTCCACCAGTTAGCCTCTCCATCACCTCAGCCCTGCACCCCCCTCTCTCCTTGTGCATGGGCCTCGCATGTCGGCCTATGCACCCAGACAATATGCTTTCTCCCCGTTTTAGATCCCTCCGCCCCCCTTCCATCATCCGCACGCGCAACTATGCCAAACCCAATACTACCGACCCAATATCCATTCAAAATCATTTCCTTCTTTTATATTTAAAAATGTTGTTTCAATTTATTTAAAATAGCAAAAAATCCAAAAAATCTGCAAAAATAATCATAAAATCAACAATTTCATGAACATAAAACAAATATATATCATCCAAGGACAAAGTCATCAATAACATAATTTAACCAAGTTCAACCATAATTATTTCACCTCACCCAATAATTGCTCGACCACATTACAACCAGCGTAAGCATTTCGAAAACCATTACCTTTGGCTTTGATAGCCCTTGCGACTATTAAATAGAGCATTCATCACGACAAAAGAACACAAATTACCAAATAGATATCTAAGCTAGGTTGATCTTAGATAAAGCTAAATTGCAATAGTGAACAAATAAACTAAGGTAAAGTCTAATATAGGAAAAGTCAGCGAGTGCTTGTGCAAATAGGACTGCTACGACCCTCTCAGGTGTATGTATAAAATGTATAAACAATTAAAATAGCAAAAGCACATCCAAAAATCCATACTCATCACATTTAGAAACAACTATTGATACAATTACTCCACAGATATTCAGAAACAACTAATGATACGATTACTCCACAGACCACTCCTTATTCTCATACATCGATGCAATACAATGCATATGTCTATTTTGTTAAGCTTATATCAGTAAAAGCTAGATTTGCACCCATCGATGCGACACCATACCCACCCTATTTCAGGCCGGGACCAAAATATTACTCCACTCTCTTGGAGTGGAGTGCCTACCGAGTTTGTCTTTTCTCCAAAGCACACCGGCTTAGCCGTACAACTTTCTTACTGACCTTACCATATTAGCTGTACGCCTTTCTTATCAACCTTGCTCGTATGCAAATGATGCAATAATGCCTCCACCGTCATTCACTATCACATATATATTCTCATCAAATAAGCAACTGTAACACCCTGGGCCAAATTCGCTTAGAGCCTAACCCGCCTACAGGGCTGGCCCACGCATGCATAGCACCAACTTGGGTTTTCGTCCTTGCTTCGCCCAAAAGGGTTAGGTGGTACTATTCCACCACTATCAATCCACATGGGGCAAACCGGCCTCTCATCACAATGGGTCAGGATATTACATTCACCCCCCTTAACTGGCTGGACATCCTCGTCAGCACACAGCACACAACACATACGGCAAATGTCCAGGATCTCCCCCGGTATGCGTCCGTGTGTCTAGTGCCGGCTCATATGCCATGTCATGTGACCATCCTGGCCCACACGCCCATGCACTATATGCCCGCGCAACTAGCCCACACGGCCCACATAGCAAGGGTTAATGCTCTGATACCATTTGTAACACCCTGGCCCAAATTAGCTTAGAGCCTAGCCCACCTACGGGGCTAGTAGGGATGTCAATTTTACCTATGGGTTCGGGTACCCATGGGTACCCGACCCAATGGGTTCGGGTATGGGCGTGAGTTTATACCCATGAAATATTTCGGGTTCGGGTTCGGGTATAGTTTTTGGGTTTCGGGTTCGGATTTATTTTTACACCCATGGATACTCATTGGTACCCGAAAAGAATAATAAAAATTAAACATAATATAACATGTTGTCATGTGTTATCAATAAATATGTATTGATGAAAGGCTAAAGTATAAATATGAGTATATATGTTTAAAGTTGATAAAAGGTTATAGTTGAAATTTATTAATATCATATATATTGTATTCAATGTTGAGATATAGGCTTATTATATATTTTGGGTTCGGGTACCCATCCGGTTCGGGTATGGGCGTGGGTTTATACCATGAAAAAATTTGGGTTTGGATATCATTTTCGAGTTTCGGGTTCGGGTATGAGGGGAGTGTACCCGGAGGTACCCGACCCGATTGCCATCCCTAGGGGTTGGCCCACGCATGCATAGCACCAACTTGAGTTTTCGTCCTTGCTTCGCCTAAAAGGGTTAACCCGTGTTGCTATGTTTGAACCAAATAGGCCTTATATACTGTGATAACTCTTTCTAAACTGGCAAGGTGGTACCATTCCACCACTACCAATCCACATGGGCCAAACGGGTCTCTCATCACAATGGGCCGGGATATTACAACAACATATATAACTATTAAGACCATCCATTTACAAGTTCATATCGAGAACATAGCATCATCAACAAATTATATACGATCACCGCACTATCTATTTAACATATACTTGCCTTTGTAATCACAGGAATTAGGACGATACATGGTTGACGTCGAAGCTTCACCCACCACCTATAGAAAGTGACGAACCTCAATGCAAGGCCCACACAACCAATAAGATAAATAGCCAACGTCACAACTACACATGCTCCTTGTTTACCTTACCTTACCTTACCTTCCCTTCCCTCGTCCCTCCTTCCTTTTCCTTTACTCTTCCTTCTTACGTAGATCTTCCCCTAGGTTGGTGTCGGTGGCCCGAGCCAAACAACGGATTTATGAGGGCTACCTCGTGAAGCACCGTAATGTACTTCGCGAAGCAGCTCGGGGAAGACTGAGCAATCTCATAGTAGCTAGCCTGCGAGAAGTAAATAGCCTGCCTTTATTACTGGGGGTGCCCCTATTTATAGTAAAGGGCCAGATTACATCGTGCCATTACAGCCCTTCCTTGAGGGAATCATGCCGGGGTAAAAGAGGAAAATCTAGAAAAAGACCTCCTATACCTCAATCTGCCCCTATTCTCAAGGGTACCGAAGGAAAAACACCTTCAGGATCCCTGATTGGACCCAACTATCTTTGTCTTTTTCCCTAAAGCAAGGTAGCACTGAGATTACAGGGGAGACTCGGCTGTTACAACAAACTGTGATTCTCCTGCCACCTGAAGCGGGTTGTTACAGCCAGCTGTCGTATCTCCCTAACACCTGATATGATTCCTGGCCCCTGTAACAAGCTATACTTGTTGTCCCCTTGACCTTCGCCATTGCCATTACTTCGCGATTCTGGACTTAGGCTTCCTCGATCCTAAGCGGTGCTCTCCTTGACTTGTTTCGCTCTACCTCTGAGAGAATATTTACCTTCTGTCCTGCGATTGCCCCGCTCGAAGGAGGCATGACCCCCTTCGAATGGTTATCCCTCCCTGGTCCGTCGTTGCTTCGCCTAGGGGACGCGAGGCACTTCTTCGGATACGTTTCTCCTTCGTCTTCGCGAGTTGGTTCGCTGATCCCGCTGGTTCGTAGGGGATGGGTGCCCCCTACTACAACGGTTGGCTTGGGAGCTTAGGGAGAAGCCAAAGTGTTACATGACTGACGTCATTGCGTTAGGATTGTCCTAAGAGAGATTCTCAATGCTATGAAGAAGGGAAAGAAACAGATAAAAAAACCCACTTGAAGCATTAAGTCAAAGCTATAAATGAAAAGCAATGAAAAAGGTGTAAATTGTTAGGTTTTGTGTTGAATATGTGTACACGTAGGTTACATTGACTCTGTGTTGTAATAGGCAGGGTTGGTTTGGAGTTAGAGTCAGACTCTAGCCAGGCCTTTAATATATAAAGGGAGGCAGCCCTGGTGTAACCAGGCGAAGGACTGCATAATTGTAGCATAGGCCTGAGGAGGTCAGCAGTCGGCATGTGGCTGTGACCTGTGCAGCCGGTATGCTGCGGTATTATGGATTGGGGAGGAGAGCACATAATCAGTGCCCTGCATATGTAGGCGAAAGCTGAACTATGTTACCAAACATTGTGTCTCCTGATGTCGTTCGTGATCTTGCATTGGCGCATATCCTAACAAGTGGTATCAGAGCTTGATTGGTGAGGTTGGCCATGCGGAAAATCTAGTGGGAGACACAAGGTTTATGCATACACGGGCGCCGCAGAAAACACCCTATCGGCGCAAGGTGGAGCATGACGGCGATCGACGATTCGATCAGTGGTGTCGGACACTTCGGACAGGAGGCTCGAACTGTACGATAGGCTACCATTGGTAGGGATTGACCAGACGTGGTGATCAGGCTGACAAAGTAGCCGCGCGAGGTCGGTAGGCGACGGCGACGACCTCGGTGTTCGCGATTAGATCGACAGGCGTGGAACGATGTCGGATAGATCAGAACAATGGGAGCAGGGATGCAACCAAATGTTGCACAGGAGGCGCTGTATTACAACACTGAGGGCGAAGCTGTGTCGTGGATGCGTATAGCCAGGGTGTGGTATGTTTTTCCGTGCACGGATGATGTGGTGCGCAGTGGCGGGCTGGGAAGCCTGCTCGAGGACGCAAAGATTGGATCTAGAGGTGTAGATCCAAGGAGAGTGAAACAAATATCCAAAGGAGGAATCAACCTAAGTCCAGGTAAAGGGTTCGCGCAAGATGCTGCAACGACTTCAAGGTGGAGAAGGTCATATTCTCCAAGGTGGAGTTTATTAGTTTTTGTGTTGAATATGTGTATGAGTAGGTTACATGGGCTCTGTGTTGTAATAGGTAGTGTTGGTTTAGAGTTGTAGTCGGACTCTAGCCAGGCTTCCACTATATAAAGGGAGGCAGCCCTGGTGTAACCAGATGAACAACTTCATAATAGTAGCATAGGCAAGAGGAGGTCAGCGGCCGGTATGTGGCCGTGACCAGGTCAGCCGATGTGCTATGGTATTATGGATTGGAGAGAAGCGCCCATAGTCAGAGCCCCGCGGATGTAGGCGAAAGCTGAACTGCGTTAGCAAACATTGTGTCTCCTGGTGTCGTTCGTGATCTTGTATCGGCGCATATCCTAACATAAATAAATTACTATATTATGGTGCATTGTGAGAGTTGAAAGATCTACACCGTAAATTATTTTGGGCCTGAATTATAATGGTTAATATTAAAAGAATAGTGCACATCTACTACCACAATAAAATAGAAGTAATTAAAAGGAGTCCATATCAATTGCAAAATTAGAAAATGAGTCCATCTCAAATATGAGATCTAGCCGCACAAATGTGCGAGACACCTCACTCGTTGTTTTTATATGATGTGGCCTGCTTAAAAACGGCTCATTATAACCATCCACCGGGAGTGTCCTAAGTCGATCCTCAAGTATGTGAATACAACTCACAAGAGCTTTTAGAGTTTAGACCCACAACAATAGCAGAATATGGACTAGTCTCTAAACTATTCTAGATAGCTAACAATCCGAGAAAAGGTGATGAATAGATTTGTTTGCAGAATAGGGATGACAGTTCAGACTCCCCCTTCAATTTCCTCGAAAACAGGTTTTAGTTTCCACATTAACTGATTCGAAAAAGATACAACTTTGATTTGTACTAAAAATAGATCACTTTTGTGCAAACTCCACATAAATTTATCCATATTAACTACTCCCTCCGTCCCAAATTATAGGTCGTTTGACTTTTTTGACACTAAGTTTGACCGGCTCGTCTTATTCAAAAAATTTACAAAAATTCAAAAAATTCCAACTCATACTTAAAGTATATTATATGTTAAACAAAATCATAGTATAAAATAAATAATAATTCCGAAATTTTTTAATAAGACGAGCCGGTCAAACTTGGTGTCAAAAAAGTCAAACGAACTATAATTTGGAACGGAGGGAGTAATTAATTGGCTAAAGATTGCCGGTGCTGGTCACTACTCACTACTCACTAGCTATGTAGCTGTAGCGTACAAGTGTTAATCGAGCCCATCAGTAATTCAGTATCAAGTCCACCGGACCAGCGTCACCGGCTACAACGTGACAGGTGAGATGCACGGAAATTTGTGAATCTGGTGGCTATCGGTTTCGTCTTCACCTTCTTCTCGCTCGATCGGTCGGGCCGGATGGCGCCAAGGAATCAAACATAGGTTGGACCAGGCACGCCCTGGCGCCCTGCGGATAGCCACCAGGCGCGCCGCGCACTGACCAATCGCCCCAGGATTCCACGGCTCCCCGCCACGCCCCATGCCACCACACTGCAGCCGCCCACGCCTGCCTCTATATACAGACCACGATCCGATCGCGCAAAGCTTACTGTCACAGCTCGATCGAGCAGAGAGACCGACGCGAGCGAGCTACCTTGTTGCTGCCTGCCATGGAGGAGGAGGCGGCGCCGCTGCTGCTGCAGCCGCGCGCGGCGGCGGCGGCGAAGAGGTGCGGCGGCGTCGCGAGCTTGGCGGCGGAGTGGTGGGAGGAGTCGAAGAAGCTGTGGCGCATCGTGGGGCCGGCCATCTTCCAGCGGATCGCGCTGTACGCGATCAACGTCGTCTCGCAGGCCTTCATCGGCCACATCGGCGACCTCGAGCTCGCCGCCTTCTCGATCGCCTTCACCGTCGTCTCGGGCTTCAACTTCGGCTTCTTGGTACGCACGCACGTGCGCTCAGCTCTTCTAATTCTCTGTGCCTCAGCTGATTGCGCTTGCTAGCTTGCGTTGCCCCGCCTATTGTGCAGTACGAATTCAGAGGCAATCCATCGAGATCTGGTCGTCTAATTTAGTGGCAAAATTGAGTTTCTTAACGCAGTGAACTCATCTTACCGATTCATTCTTGGCAAAAAGAACTGAAAACACTAATCAGGACCAACAAACATTAGATTACCACAAGAAGTAGAAGTATATGCCAAAATGAAGTTTAGTACCTCGAATGGTACTTGTTTTTTCCCCAAAACGAATGATACGAACTTTTCACGTTGTTAATGGAACTGGCATATATCATCGTGAGTACAATCTACAATGTCAATATTACCAAAGAAACGGCACTGTGTTACTGTATGTCTGTATTACTAGGGTTAGTAAATTTCCATGCCAAGTTGCCGACGGTGGACTAGCACGCCGTACCATCCCCCCAGCAGCTATCTTATTCCTTCGCGTGGATCAGGATCATGCATGCATTCATGGGGTTGTTGAGTTGAAATGATGAGCCAAGATCGTCAGGCTCAGCATTTATGGCAAGAGCACGACCTGTGTGGGTCACACATGTATTGCTCAACGTTTCGAGGCATTGGCAATCAGAAATTCTAAACAATGGGATCCCGTCCTGGACGGGATCCCTCCCCATGTGACACGTGTCCAAGCTGCTGTGCAGAGGAGGAGGAGTGTGTCTGTGCAGAGGAGGAGGGAGGAGGAGGAGAAGGAAGGAGGAGGATCTGACCTTGCACGCCGCCGCCGTCGACTTCGCCGCCGCCGCACGGAAACGGAGCGGATACGGATATCCGGATAAAATTGCAATGCGGATATCCGGATAAATTTCATTTCGGATATTTAATCGGATAATGGCCTAAAACTAGGTTGAGGCCCAACAGCTTGTCAACCAATACCAGGCCCATGACTAAGCAAGCCTAACACCTCACGTCCCACCTCACCAGGCCGTCGGCCGTCAGGCACCAGCTACTTTCCAAGTTTCCATATGTGATGAATGTGTCATCCGTTGTCATGTATGGTCAATGTGTAAATTATGTGTGCACATTTATTATCTTAAGTTGTTATGTTATAGGAAATATTGCTATGCTAATCCAAAGTTTATTACGGTATACATACTATCCGAAAAATATTCATTTTATTTTCGGTTATTATCCGATTCCGGGTACTATCCGTTTTATTGATATCCGTTTCCGATTCAATATCCGATCCGTTTTAATACTATCCGTATCCGTATCCGTATCCGATTAAAGAAAGCGGATACGGATATGGTAAAGCCATTATCCGTCCGTATCCGCTCCGTTTTCACCCCTACAAATTATAGTTCACTGTTGACTTTTGGGCACGTTTTTTGACCATTCGTCTTATTCAAAAAAATTAATGTAAATATATAAAAATATAAGTCATGTTTAAAGTATGTTTAATGATAAAACAAATTACAGCAAAATAAATAATATTTACAAATATTTTTTGAATAAGACGAATGGTCAAATAGAATATTCAAAAATCAGCAGTGAACTACAATTTGGAACGGAGGGAGTAACTTTTTAAATTTGATAAAAAATATTGGTATAGATTTATCTCGAAAGAATTTAATTAGCTCAAGCTGCAGTAAGTTAGTTGTCAAAGTTAATATATTTCGGGACCGTGTAATGGATGTTCAAAACGGCAACTTGCCGTGAGGAGGGGGCTCCAACGCAATGGATTAATTGATCTGTCCATTGATTGTTATAGCGCCTGCATTGCTGTGCAGAGGTAGCTTTCAACACTAATTATTAATCTCGTAAGGTGAAGGTACACTTGGTGCATGATTTTCTTTAGGAGAGACAGGAGACTTGATTCGTGATTAGATTTTCGATGTCCCGTTTTGTGTGGACGGTAGCCGGGGGCCGGCAACGTCAGAGATGCCCAGACTTGTGAATTACACTAGATAATATTGTAAAAAAAAGTGCAACAATCAACTAGAATATTTTTTAGGTGTTGCAAGTTCACTCAAAAGAAAAAACAAAGCAATAGGAGGTTGAGAAATTTTACTAATAGACACTAGTGAATACAAACTATTCATTCCTTTCGATCTAATGTCTCATATTGATTTTTTTTATACTAATATGGTAGAATTTATATTGCACGGATAGTATATGTTTTGTGTGGGAGGTTATCTGAATGAACGGTTATATATGAATTATACTACAACCTTAGCATATTTGTCCATATGTATCGTAAAAGTGATTCAAGAGGCTACCTATAGAACAGAAGGTACGTGCTATAATTTTTTTAAGTGTAATTGTACACTTTTTACAACATCGAACTATATGTAAATTTATTTTGTTAAAAAGGTTATTTACTACTCCCTCTATTTCAATATATAAGACATCTAATTTTTAACACAATCTTCAAGGTAGAAGTTTAACCATTATTACAATATATCAACAACCACCATAAAATCAACATAACAAGCAAGGTGTCCCGCACATTTGCACAGTTAGATCTCGTATTTGATACGGACTCTTTTTCTATTCTCGTATTTGATATAGACTCATTTTATAATCTCGTGTTCCAGTGGTCTTCTTTACTAATCTTATATCTAATAGAGGCTCTTTTCTTATTGTTTCTATTTTATTATTGTAGTGGATATAAACTATTTTTTGATCTAACCAGTGATAATTTGGACCCGCATTAATCAATGGTGTAGATGTACATTGTTTTATCTAATTAACGTGAGATTTTCTAATATTTTGCAATTAATGTGATGGTTTTGTTTAACTCTACTTTATATATATAATAACGAGCATGGTGTCCCACACATTTGCACGAACAGTTTCATAATTATATAGACTATTTTTTATTCTAAATTTGTGTTTATTTATTATAGTTGACATGGACTTATTTTCTAGTTTTGTATTTGACATGAACTCTTATGTCTACTTTTTATTTGTTTTTTATTGCAGTGGGATGTTTTGTTTTAATCTAAGTGGTTATAATCTAGATCCACAATGATCGGCGATGTAGATCCTCCTTTTCCTCTCTGATTAACGTGGGAATATCTAGTATTTTAGTATTAACGTTGTGGTTCCATTTAACTCTGCTTTAAAATAATAATAACGAGTAAGGTGGCCCACGTGTTTGCGTTGCTAGATTTGTGTCAGCATGTAGAGTTTATCTCTAACTCATAATCTTTTTTAGGTAATCTTCAACCTATAATCTATTTCTAATATATTAGATCAGATTTCTAGTTTATCTATAATATATTAGATCAGCTCGATCTAGATCTTTTCAATGTTAATCGCTAGATTTACACAATATTATCCACAATTAACAATGTAGATATTTTCTTTTTTCTACGATTAACATAAGAATTTCTAATAATTTTAGATTAATGTGGGATTTTCTATGATTTTAGGATTAATGTGGTGGCCCCGTTTAACTCTGCTTTATATATATATATATATAAGTAGACTAGCGAGATGGCCCATGTACGTTTGCGTGGCTAGATTTGTGTCAGCATATAAAGCTTATCTCTAACTCATAATCTTTTTTAGGGTAATCTTCGACTCATCATTAATCTCTAATATATCATATTAGATTTAGAATCTGTCTCTAATATATTGCTCAAATTTAGTAGTTATCTTTTTTTAATCTGATTTGGTGGATATTGATCGGTGTATTGGACGGTGATCAGATGGTGGAAAATTTTTGCCTTATGTGGCGCATTGTGGTGACTCCGTTTTCCTACGCATTCACATATTAGTATCGGCTCGTACACGTTTGTGTTGTACGCAGTTTGTACATGTGCACACAGATTTCTTAACATACAACATGAGTCAAAATTATAATACACGGTGTAGATTTTTTCTACGATTAACTATAATGAAAGGTGAAGATCTTTTATTTTTTCTACGATTAACGTGAGAATTTCTATTATTATTTATTAATATGGAATTTCTAAGATTTTCATATTAATATGGTGGCTCTGTTTTCTTCTGCTTTATATATATCTAAGTAGATAATAGATTGATATGAAAGTATTTTCAAATATATGATTTTAGCTTAGTTATTAGTCGAAAGTTTAAAAAGTTGACTTAAAGTATAGATTACCCCCTTGAACTATTGCCTTAATACCCCTCAACTCCAAAACCAGAAATTTAACACCTTAAACTTTGTAAACCGGATAGATTACCCCCTGACTCAGTTTTCAGCTGGTTTTGGATAGATAAAAACTGTACATGGCAGCAGCCCAACCAATGCACGGCATGCATTAAAGTTTTGTCTCCAATTCATCAAACAGAACATGTAAGCCACACAAGGCACATAAGTAATTAGGTTCATATGAGCAACATATTTAAGAAATTATGTGAAGATTTAAGCTCAAAACTTTGGTGCATGATGTGTAAAATATTGCTTATTTATACATTTGATGGGCTGCTGCCATGTACAGTTTTATTTGTCTAAAACTAGCTGAAAACTGAGTCAGGGGGGTAAACTATCTGGTTTGCAAAGTTCAGGGTGTTAAATTTCTGGTTTTAGAGTTGAGGGGTATTCTATACTAAGGCAATAGTTCAGGGGGTAATCTATACTTTTTCCTTTTAATAATGTGTGCCTTACATTTTCAAAAGACGGAGTAGTGTAAATATGTCGACGGAGAATTTATTTATATTTAACTAATAGGGAGGAAATCTGAATAAAAACAAATAACCCTGATTTGGATGGTGTAGCTGGGCATGGCGAGCGCGCTGGAGACTCTGTGCGGGCAGGCGTTCGGCGCGAAGAAGTACCACATGCTGGGGGTGTACCTGCAGCGGTCGTGGGTGGTGCTGCTCATCTTCGCCACCGTGCTGACGCCGACGTACGTGCTCATGGAGGACCTGCTGCTGCTGATCGGGCAGTCCCCCGAGCTGGCGCGCCTCGCCGGCCAGATGAGCGTGTGGCTGCTCCCGCAGCACTTCGCCATGGCGATGCTGCTCCCGCTCACCCGCTTCCTGCAGAGCCAGCTCAAGAACTGGGTCACCGCCGCCACCGCCGGCGTCGCGCTTGGCATTCACGTCGTCCTCACCTACCTGCTCGTGCACACCTTCGGCTTCGGCTTCGTCGGGGCGGTCGCCGCCGCCAACGTCTCCTGGTGGCTCGTCGTGCTCGGCCAGCTCGTCTACGTCGTTGGCGGCGGGTGCCCACTCTCCTGGAAGGGCTTCTCCATGGAGGCGTTCGCCGACTTCTGGGAGTTCATCAAGCTCTCCTGTGCCTCTGGGGTCATGCTCTGGTGCGCCCATCTCAGCTCTTTACTTTTATAAATGTACTAATTGCACTGACTGCAGCATATGCAGTGCACATTCATCTGGGCTCATCTCTGATGAGCATCTCTGGCTCTTCTCTGTGATCACCTGCAGTTTGGAGAACTGGTACTACAGAGTGCTCGTGTTGCTTACGGGGTACCTGAAGAACGCTGAAATCGCAGTGGATGCGCTCTCCATATGGTAACTGGCATATGAACAAATTTTTACTTTGCCTTTCCTAACTAGTCTTCATCTCTAAGCGCAAATGTTTTGGTTGCTGATCCAAATGTAGCTTGACGATCAACGGATGGGAGATGATGATTCCTTTCGGGTTCTTGGCAGCAACTGGGTACGTCCGTGCATCTACGCACCAGCACATGACTCGATCCAACATGTTACACGCAGCTTCATGCATGCACTTAACCATCGGATTCTCATCAAAACTCATGTTTAGCCTCCCCTCCTCCTTACATACGTACTCTTTTTATTAACCTCTGAGTTTTCTAAAAAAAACGGTTGTTCTTCTTCCTCCCATCGTCTCCGTCCAGTCTAGCCAAGCCGGCAACATTGCCCATCCTTACTGTCGACCATGCTAGCTTGGACGCGGGGCCGTCCGACGTACGTTGGACGCGCCTCCCGTCTGACGCCAGCGCTAGCCATTGAATCGTTAGATCTTAAGCTAAATTTTGTTATTTTTGTTTCGCCATGTAAAACAATTCAAAAAAATCAAATCAATAAAAATCAAAAATATTCTCTAACCAATGTCAGGTCTCACATGTATTTTATTCGGATCAGCATGACCAATATTTATTTTTATAAATGTTTTTTAAAGTATAACCTAGATGTATAAATGTTGTATATAAATATAAAAAATATATGTGTGAATGGACATGCATTAAAGAATATTTCTTTTTTTTATTATTGAATTTTTTGAATTTTTCACATGGCGAAACAAAAATAACAAAATTTATCTCAAGATCTAACGCTGACTATCCAACGGCCAGCGTTGGACGGGCGTCGGATGGCCCCTGCGTCCTGCTAGCTTTGCATGAGTAGCTGTAACACCTACAAGATGCACAACTTACTTTGGTTAGCTCCGGCGCTGAGTGGAAGGATGGACTGATGGTGATGGTGGTCTGCACAACAGCTCGTGCAGGGCCCTTATATGGTCGTCAGTTGGGACGAGTGGTGGTCATAGGCGGAGCTCTATTCAGAGGGGAGTTGGCTTGATTGGGCTAGAGAGAGAAAAAAGAAAGGACCTGCTTTTTCCTTTAAAAAAATTCCATGAATCGTTCTTTTAAAAAATTTCAAGGATCTTTTTTTAAAGAGCATATGAGCGCGGGTAGAAGCTGATCAGACGAGCATAGATCTTAAAACAGATCCAATAGCCCTATGCATCCGTGAAAATACACACTGTTGAAAAAAAAAGTGTTACTATTCCCTATTCCCTACACAGTACACACCCTAGCTGTAACAAACTCACTATTGCAAACGGCAGCGTGCGGGTGGCGAACGAGCTCGGCGCCGGCAGCGGCAAAGGCGCGCGCTTCGCCATCGTCGTGTCCATCGCGACCTCCCTGGTGATCGGCCTCGTCTTCTGGTGCCTCATCCTCGCCTACAACGACCAGATCGCCCTCCTCTTCACGTCCAGCAGGGTCGTCCTCGACGCAGTCCACGACCTCTCCCTACTGCTCGCCTTCACCGTCCTCCTCAACAGCGTGCAGCCCGTGCTCTCAGGTGACCTCGATCTCTCGTCTTCACAATCTCCGGATCACGCCAAGATGTGTGCGTGGCAAGTGTCAGTAGACATGGCATGGGCAATGCTAATCAAGCTCAGCTCTGCGCTGTGATTTTTGCTTCTGCTGCTGCTGCTACAGGGGTGGCCGTCGGTTCAGGGTGGCAAGCTCTCGTTGCCTACGTGAACGTGGGAACCTACTACTTCATCGGAATCCCCATCGGTGCTATACTGGGCTGGCCCTTGCATTTCGGGGTTGCGGTAATGAATTCTCTAGACACTGACAGCACACACAACTGACAATAACAACAGCAACTACTTAATGATTCCTGCTTGCTTGAGTTGCTTCTGCACATTGGACCATCAAATTAACTAATTAAGCCCGTTCAACAACACATGCCAAAGTTTGGACTGATCTTGATCGTTTGATTGCGCCTAAATTGCAGGGAATTTGGTCTGGAATGATTGGCGGGACAGCTGTTCAAACACTGATATTAACCTATCTCACCGTCAGATGTGACTGGGATGGAGAGGTGCAGATTTCATCTTCCCCTGCTATATACTACTAGTTTTTCCTTGTCAAAAAATGGACCAGCAAAAATTGCGCATTGTTTTTTTCAGCTGAAACCAGCATCAGATTATAATTAAAAAACTTGTGAAACCTCGATAGCCGACTTGGAGAGCCAAAAAAAATAAGTAGTTTTAAAAGATTTAAAAAACCATAAAAGTTATATAAAGTGCGACAATAATTGGCGTATATAAGAATAACAAATTTTCAGCGGTGTTTCCCCTCATCATCTTGTTTCTCGGATATCTGAACACATTGCCTGTGTACATGTATATTGCAGGCGATGAAAGCAAGTACGCGAATGCGAGCATGGGCCAGCTCAAAATGAAGCCCGGAGCCAACATTGGTGGTGCGGTTTCTTAGAGAAATGGAACGTTTGAGCTCAGCACAAGGATCGTCACCTATATATGGTCAGAGGCTCAGAGCAAAAGGTAATGGTCAGGGCAGATCATCGATTACAACCAACCGACCCGGCAAGAAATAGAGGGTGTGTTGCAGTGTTGGTGAATGAATATACGGCCTTGGCCCTCGAACCCGAGCTACGACATTGGCGGCAGCAGACGGCCGGCCAGTTTCTGAAGATGCTAGCTTATCAAGTAAACTTGAGCGCCATGCCGCTAGAGGATTACAGAGTATATTCACAGAATATATAAACCTTTGACCTGCATTTTGCAACAAGGGTTGCATCATTTACATACTGAGTGCTATCCAAAAAAAAACTTGCAATGCTAGCATTCGCTCGTGAATATTGTGATTTTGTTCATCACTTGCTCACATACTCTTTTTGTCGATCAACATTTGTGCATACATATCGTCGAGGGAAGACACACCCACAATACACAAGTCACCAACACGAAAACTATACACAATTCAATCCCCTCATCTTACAGTGCACTTTGAAAATAGTTTCAACCAACAACTGTCAGTAGAATATTTGAAGAGCTTATCAAGAATTTCAATGAGAGCAAGTTAAGAGACTGCTGTAGCAGGCGACACCAGCCCTAGGATGGAGCTGCAGAGGAGGTGCCCACCCGGAGGGAGGCTCACCCCCCGGGCGCGAGGCAAAGGCGAGGTGAAGGAGACGCCTACCCGAAAGAAGCCTCGCCCCCCTCCTCCTCCCCCCCTCGGCGCGAGGCAAAGGCGGAGTGAAGGTGGCGCCCATCCGTAGGGAGCCCCGCCCCCTCGGAGCGAGGCTATGGCGGAACAAAGCAAGGAGGATCGGCGAGGGGGGACTGGCTCGCGGGAACCTTGCTAGGGACCAGATGCACCAAAGTCCAAACCGCAAAGGAGAGACGGTTCCGTGGGCGCCAAGAAGGCTAGGGACAGTAAGTACGGTCTGCTGCAGGCACCAGGAATTGTATCGCGTGGTCGAAGGATATGTAAGTTGGCCGTAACAACCGGTATCGCGAGGTAGAGGGATATGCTAGCTGGCGATAACAACCGGGTCCCCCTTTAATACTCCTTGTAGCACTACTTTATATGGAAAAGCAAGAGCACTTAGGTCTTAGCCCCAAGACCAACGGTATTTTTCCCTCGGTACCCCCGCCAAGGGTCAAGGGCCAAAAAGAGTTTTTTTTCAACAAAGGCCTATCTGCCCTTGCTTTACCCCCGAATGGAGGGGTTGTATCATGAAATGTAAGAATGGCCCCTCAATATAATAGGGGCCCCCTATAATAACAAAGGACAAGCTACTATTCACAGGCTAACTACTTTGTGCTAACTCAGCTTACCCAAGCTGCTTCACGAGCTTCACCTAGTTACTCCGTGAGGCAGCCCCTTAGAAATTTGTTTTTTGACTCGGGCCAACGACAATGGTGCCATACGTGGGGATCTGAGAGAAAAACCATCATAAGCAAACCCAAGAGAGACAAAAATCCACCAAAAACCTCGAGAAGATGCCTCCCAAGAGGGCTTCGACCTCTACCGTTGGCGGTTCCCGCTCCAACACCACCGGAGGTTCCGTCGTACCAAGCTCCACCCCACGCGGAGGATGTCCCTGGAGCCGATGTTGAGACGGGTGTTGCGGCCCCGACCGCCTCTCAGCCCTGCGTGCGGAGGAGGACAGCTATGAATCCACGCTTCCCGGCTGCTGCTGCTCGTCCAGCCCACCTCTGTGGCTCCGGTAAACCCTGTTCCAGCCGCATTAGTAGCTCTTGCCTCTGTTGTGCCAGCGGCAAATCTGCCTGTCATGCCGAAAGTCCTCGCCTCCGCCACACAGGAGACCCTCGCTATGTCAGCGGCTCCAAGCCAAGAGATGGCATGCCGTAGGGACCTTCAAGATGCCCAAGACGTATGGCGGGAAAATTGATCCAAGGGAGTTCCCCGCGTCTACGACACCGCCATGGAGGGGGCTGGAGGGGATGACGACATCAAGGCAAAGGGTCTCCTCCTGGCACTCGAAGGGATCGTTTTGTCTTGGTACTCCTCCCTCAAGCCGGTGTCTATCAAGAATTTGTCCTAGCATCGCGCGAAGCTGGAAAGCAACTTTCAAGGCAATTTCGAGGGTAAGAAGGAGGAGAGTGACTTATATGTTGTGTGGCAACACGAAGGGGAGACCCTGAAAAGCTTTTTCCAGCGCTTTTTCAAGGTGAAGTGACAGATCAGCGGCATCAGCGACACCACTGTCATTAATGCCTCGAAGTGTGGGTTCTTTGGATGTCCACTTGCGGAGCGTCTAGCTCGCAAGGGGGTGAAGAATGTGGAGGAGTTGTTTTTCAAGATGAAAGACTATGCCTGGGCGGAAGAAGACACACTCAGGAGGAGCAATCAGGCCAGGTTCGAGGAAGGTTCTCACCACTTCGAGAAAGATGAGAAGGGCGGACGGAGGGGGGCTCCGGGGTCTAGCAGGGCCCCGCGGAGAGAAGAGAAGTCTTGGGACAAGGGGAAGCGGGTGAACCAGGTGGCTCAACAAGACTCCTGAAGCCACTAAGAAGGGAAGGTCAACACATCGCGAAGAAGCTCCAAGGAGGAACCCTGAAAGCCCAAGGCGTCCCTTCAAGGGTCCCAGGCCTCGAGGGAAGAAGGACGAAGGTTCTTTTGCGACTTCCATGATTACAACTCCACCCACGCCTCAAGGGATTATAAGACCCTGGATGCCTTCAAAGAGTGTGAATGGAGGCGGGGGATGTTCCCCCTCGTCATGATCAAGAGATCCCGCCGCCTCCGCCTCCATTGCAACAGCAACTACAACCTCCACCTCCACTTCCCTTGCCCCCTATCAACCATTTCCGAAGGGTGATCAACATGATCGTCGGAGGATCATCATTGCAACTACTGTTCAAGAGGCAGCGCAAGGCATATGCGAGGCAGATTAATCACACCGCCATTGGCGTTGTCTGCCTCGCCCCATCTTGTTCAGAGCCAATCACCTTCGATGAGAAGGACTGGCAAGTAGTACATGTCCCTATTCATTGGTGGTCACGACTCGGATAGCAGGATTCGACGCCCAATGATACTGGTGGACGGAGGTAGTGCCGCGGACATCTTGTTTGCAAACGCCTTCAGACAGATGATGATTCCAAAGGACATGCTTCGACCAACGGAGGTACCCCTGGTAGGCTTCGGGGGAAATTCCATCAAGACTTTGGGGCAGATGGCGTTGCCAATAACCTTCGCCGAAATTCAGGATTCGGGCAGGAAAGCTTATTGGATTCCTGGTTTCAGAGAGGGGAATTGAAATCTACCCAGAGAAGATTCGTGCAATACAAGAAATTCGGCCCCCTCGCAACATTAAGGAAGTTCAAAGGCTCACGGGGCGGCTGGCCGCTTTGGGGAGATTCCTACCCAGATCCGCAGAGCTGCATCTGCCTTTCTTCAAAGCCCTTTGCTTGGACGGAGGAATGCCAAGATGCCTTCAAGAGCCTAAAAAAAAGACCTTGTCAAAGCTCCCAATGCTCGCAAGCCCAAAGCAGGGTGGGCAACTATTGCTGTACCTAGTCACCTCTGCTACGGCAGCCAGTGCAGTACTCGCTCGGGATAAAGGGGGAAAACAGGAGCCAGTGTACTTCATCTTTGAAGCGCTCCAAGGCGCCAAGCTTTGCTACTCTCAGATGGAGAAGATGGCTTATGCTCTGTTTACAGCCTCGCGCAAGCTTCGCCACTAATTTTAGACACATGCAATCGAACAACTGTCTAGGCTCAAAATCATTTTTTATAAGTGAGGTGGTATTGGTAAATAGTGATGAAAAGAAAGAATCATTTTATTCAAATATGTTTAATTGTCAAGTGAAAATTTTTCCTATCAAATATTTGGGGGTGCCAGTAAATTGTAAGAGAAATTTGTCTAGAGACTGGTTGCCTCTTGTAGAGAAGGTTCAGAAATGGTTGGAGTGGGAAGTAAAGATGATGTCTTTAGAGTGAAGGACAACATTGATTAATGCTTGCTTGTCAAGTCTACCCATTTATGCAATATTTATGTTTATCCTTCCCAAGAAAATCATTGCTAGATAGACAAGAGTTGGAAGGGATTTTTTTGTGAAAAGGCGGGAATGACAAAAAGAAGTTTCACCTAGTCAAGTGGGAAGTGGTGACTTCTCCTACGAATAATGGTGGTTTGGGGCATTCAAAATCTCAGATTCCTGAATGTCAGTCTTGTCTATAAATGGTGGTGGAAGCTTGAAAGGTAGAATGGTGTTTGGCATTGGATAGTGAGGGGAAAATATATCCTGGATAAAGATATCTGTCTTTAAAAATAAACATTCTGATTTTCCTTTCTAAATATCTTTTCCTAAAGTGAGAGACAACTATATTCAAAATAGAACAATGATGGTGAAATCTAGAAAGCAGACTAGCTTTTGGCATAATGTGTGGATAGGTGATATGTTCATCAAGGATAGAATGTCAATGCCATAAATGTTTCAAGTTATGAGAATAAGAAAATTAATGTTTATGATTGGGCCAAAGCTAATTGGGTCTTCTTTTCAAAAGATGGGTGGATCCTCAGATGAAGTTATGTTTGGATAAAAACATTGGTCAGATTAGGCAATTCAAGTTTTTTAAGAGCCCTAACAAGTGCCGGTGGAATCATCACAAAACGCATGTTTTTACGGTCAAGCCTATGTATAAAATTTGCAATGATGTTTTTAATAAACGAGAAGATTTCCAATTTGTGGATGCTACAAAGTTTGTGTCGAATACTTGTATGAGTCAATTACGTGGACTCTAAGTTGTAATAGGCAAAGATGGGTTGTGTTAGGGTCGAACTCGTTTCCTAGTTTCTTGTATAAATAGAGAGTTACCCTTGGTGTAACCGATCATGATGACCGAGCTGTACCGTATGATGTGCAAGGGTCAACGACCGACTTGCACCCGCAACCTAGGTTGTCCACGTGCTTGTGTTGATTTGGGAGGACGGTCCATAGTCAAAGCCCCACAGACCTAGGCAATCATGCCGAACCGCCTTACCAAATATCGTGGCTCCTGTGTCGTCTAGATTTTGTGTGGCAATTAAAATCCTAACAAGTATTATCAGAGCAAGGTTTGTCATGCGAAAGATCTATGGAAGCGCGAGGTTTATGTTTCTATGCGGCGTCGGAAAAAGCTATAGGACGCAACGTGCAGCATGAAAGCGGTCGACAAGATCGGTGGTGTCGGACAATCCAGGTAGGAGGTTTGGACTTTTTGATGGGCTACAATTGTTGACGATCGGTCAGACGTGGCCTAGATGGGGCTGCTGTAGCCCAGGCGAGCGGAGGTTGTTTCGTGGTGGCCCAGGGCGACGTGGCGGCACACACGAATGGGCGCGCGGCAGGCCCTTGCGGCAAGGCAAGCAGAGCAATGCGCTAGAGGAGCTGGGAGGCTAAAGACAGTGGCGCACTTGCCTAGTGCGCAACATCGACACACGATCCAGGGGCCTTGTTTGTTTTAGATTAAATTAAATTAAATGAAAATTTGTCATTTTTGTATAAGCCAAATGATGTAATGTTTTGTAGTCATTCTTGTGGGGTTTTAAATAATACTTCTTAAAGTTTGTAAAATATTTTTTCATAATGTTTTGAACTCGTTAAAATGTATTTTAAGGAGGTCATAAATTTGCTACAATAAAACGCAACTCTATGTTAATATGAAACAAACAAGCCCTAGGCCCGCGGTTGGCCAGGTGAGGCAACCCAGGTGGGGGCTGTTGACACCCAAATTTGGCAGAAAATCGGATATTCAGAAAGTGTCAAGTATATTGGAATTATTGGGCAGAATCGGAATTGGGCTTTATCGGCAAAGGAAAAAATATATTGATCAGATACGATGGAGACGAATTCTGAAGAGATACGATCTGATCAGAAGCGCGACGCGGTAAAATAGGTCGTATCGGTATCGACTTTGTAACACTATAAATAGGACTTTAGATATCGAGAATAAGAAATAAATACTCAATACACAAAAACCATTTCTTGAACCCGATCGACCTCGTCGAATGGCTTCAACTCGCAGATAGAGCTATCTCGATGGGATAATCGATTCTCTCCTTGTAACCTGTATGCATGACTGCATCAATTTGATCTCATGTATACAAACCATGTTAGACTGTCTCGGGGTTTACCAATCTTTAACATGTTCTCGCATATTGCACTGTCTCGATTCAATCGATCTGTAATGTGTGTTTATCCTGTAATATCGATTGTTATGTATTTCATATGCTTTTTTCTGAATCTGATATATGCAACTGTCTCGTTCAATCGATCTTGCGTATGCCTTGTTTAGGATCTTGCCTATGTGAGCATTTACTGATCTGTATTGCATCTATCCTCATTAGTTCTAAACCTTTAAATCGGTTTATTGGTTTATATCTAGATTTAGATCTGAATGCTGTCTTGGCCTAACCAATCTATTCAATCTGTTTTCTGGTTTAATCTGATATATTGATATTAAGGTTTATTGCTAATATTATTATAAAAATACCAAAAATAAGTGTGAGATTTAGATTTGAATGCCTATTTGAATTTAATTGCTCTATCTGGCATTAAGCCGATAGATCCCGTAATCGGTTAATTTAAAGCCGATTACAAATAACCTGATCTGGCTATCAAAAAGCCGATTAGGCCTATATTACTGACGATTTTCTCCTTGTCAATTCGCAGGTCAAATTGACTGGCACGCTTGGTTTCTGGTTACGACACAATCACTGAATTAACGCTTCCGCACGTGTGTTCACAGAAATCCACTTTTTTTGTGTCAACAGGGGCCTACTGATTTAGTTTAGAGGCACGTGGTGGCAGCCTAGGACAAAGCGCATGGCATGCGAGGCCCATGCACGAGGCTAGTGGCTTGGACCTGCGGGAGGCGCAACAACACGATGGGACGAACCGGCGAAAATATTTTTTTTATATATTTATTTTTATTCATTTATACAAAATTATATGGCGGATTGAAAATTAGACAAAAATAGACCCCGGTCGCACTTTGAATTAGCGACCGGGTCCCGGTCGCACTTTCAGGGCGCGGCAGCTCGCTGAGAGCAGGGTGCAGGCACCTATCGATCCCTCAAAGCGCGACAGCACTGTAGCTACGGTAACTTTTCAGATTTTGGATTTCTTATATCTATTAACACTTCAAACCATATCCAATTTACACGAAATAAATTTTAAAATTCATGTTAAATCCTAAAGAACCCATTTTTCACACTTTCAATTTTTTTAAATTTTTTTTGAATTTTGAATTTTGAATTTACACTTGAATTTGTATTTTAAATTTTGAATTATTGAATTTTGTATTTCGAAAATTCAAAGTTTGAAAAATCGGTTCTTTAGGATTTCACATGAATTTTAAATTTTGTTTCGTGTAAATTGGATATGGTATGAAATGTTAAACTTCCAATTTTCGTGTAAATTCAAAATTCAAAATTCATAAATTGGAAGTTTAATATTTCATACCATATCCAATTTACACAAAACAAATTTTAAAATTCATATGAAATCCTAAAGAACCCATTTTTCAAACTTTGTATTTTCCAAATTCAAAATTCAAAAATTCAAAATTTAAAATACAAATTCAAGTGTAAATTCAAAATTCAAAATTCAAAAAAACAAAATTCAAAAATTGGAAGTTTAATATTTCATACCATATCCAATTTACACGAAACAAATTTTAAAATTCATATGAAATCCTAAAGAACCCATTTTTCAAACTTTGTATTTTCGAAATT